>OW799236.1:128051612-128316612 GCA_941918925.1 Phyto melanocephala | reverse complement strand
GTGGTTTTTTGCTCATATCTCAGAAAGTTATTGGGCGATTGTGCTGAATTTCAATAGCGATTCATTCCTGAATATTTCCAAGAGATTGATACCATATAGAGATCTGAGGAACATATAGTTGCTTCTAAAAGTTGATTTCAACCAACACACGGACAGACGGGCAGACGGACAGACGGTCAGGGCTTAATCGACTCCTCTATTCATAAGCTTTCAGAAAATATATACTTTATGGGGTCGGAAATGAAAATTGTAGAAATTACAAACGGAATGACAAAGCTATATATACCCTTGTACACCACAGGTGAAGGGTATAACAACAACATACATACATACAAACGTGTATACTGGTTAGAGAAAACGTGGCATTGAATCCCAGCTGAGCCAAAAAAAATTTTTTTTATTATACCCTTCACCTGTGGTGCACAAGGGTATATATAGCTTTGTCATTCCGTTTGTAATTTCTACAATTTTCATTTCCGACTCCATAAAGTATATATTTTCTGAAAGCTTATGAATAGAGGAGTCGATTAAGCCCTGACCGTCTGTCCGTCTATCCGTCTGCCCGTCTGTCCGTGTGTTGGTTGAAATCAACTTTTAGAAGCAACTATATGTTCCTCAGATCTGTATATGGTATCAATCTCTTGGAAATATCCAGGAATGAATCGCTATTGAAATTCAGCACAATCGCCCCATAACTTTCTGAGATATGAGCAAAAAACCACGACCACCTCGTTTTTTTTCACAATTACAACAACAACATACATACATACATACATGTAAAAAACATACCAAACAAAAAAAATTACAAAAAAAAAAAATATTAAAAATAAGAAAAAAATAATAAAAAAAAACTACAAAAAAAAAATCTTAAAAAAATTTAAAAAAAAATTTAAAAAAATTTTTTAAAAATTTTTCTAAAAAAATTTTTTAAAAAAATTTAAAAAAAATTTAAAAAAAAAATAAAAAAAATAATAAAATATAAATAATATATTAAATAAAATAAAATAAAATTTTTTTGGCTCAGCTGGGATTCGATGCCACATTTAGTCTAACGTGTACGTATGCACGTATTTTATTTATATGGGATGAATGGTGATACAAACAATTGTTATTGCATGACTACACGTTGTGAAGGGTATATAAGATTCGGCACGGCCGAATTCGGCACTGTTACTTGTTTTTTTTTATTTTTTTTTTAAATTTTTTTTTTTATTTTTTTTTATTTTTTTTTATTTTTTATTTAATATATTATTTATATTATTATTATTTTTTTTTTTTATTTTTTTTTTTAAATATTTTTTTTTTTTTATTTTTTTTTGTTTTATATTTATTATATATATTTTAATTATTTTTTAAATTTTTCTTTTTTTTAAATTACAAAATTTTTTGGGATATGCTCCCATAATTTTTCAATTATATTTATTTGGTTGTTGGGTTTAAGCTGGTTTATATGCATTTCACTGGTGCTTATGCCAGATCATCAGTAAACCTTTACCCAAATAAAACAAAAAACTATATATATATAGTTTTTTGTTTTATTTTTGAATTCTCATTTTATTAATGAGAATTTAAAAATATAACTTATAAAAATTTTCAACTTTTTCAAGAATTTTGGTAAAAGTTTTTTTTTAATTTTTTTTTTAAATTTTTTTTTTTTAATTTTTTTTTTTTTAATTTTTTTTTTTTTAATTTTTTTAATTTTTTTTTTAACATACATACGTAAATTTATAATTTTACAATGGGATGTTTTTATATATGTATGGTTTTTATATGTATGTACGTATATCATATGGAATGGTGATACAAACTACTGTTATTGCATGACTACACGGTGTGAAGGGTATATAAGATTCGGCACGGCCAAATATAGCACTCTTAGTTTTTTTTATTTTTTTAATGCGATTTTTATTGAACAATTTTTTTTAATTTGTCTTAACTTTGTCCTCATTCATATTACGGATCATTAATTCCAAAACTGTTTAAAATTCTCTTTTTTAAAACTTCATATATATATATATTTACAAAATAACACACCTCTAACACGTTTAAATTATAGTTTGTAAACTCTTTATCTTGTGGTGACGAAAAATTTAGAAAAAATATGAGGGGAGTAGAGACAATGTTGTACTTAAAAACTCCTTTTGTTTTTCTTATTTAAACATCCATATTCACACAAACACACATGATTAAATTAAAATTTGTCAAATTAAAATTTCTGTGTTTAATCATTAAAGAAAGTTTAAAGAGAATTCTATAAAATTTTGTCAAACTAAAAGAGAATTGCATGAACATAAAACATTTTACTCTTTTCCATTCTTCTTTCCTCTTTAATCGACTATCAAAAGTTATGCAACAAATACCATAATGTATCTGCTTAAGTGTGCTTAAATTGAGATAATAACACCATTGCAATTTCGCAAAACTACCCTCAGGCGAAATTTTAAACCTTTTACTTACAGAAAGTTATAGCGTAAAAACTTTTTTTTTTTTTTTTTTTTTTTTTATTAATTCTTCATTTACATAACCGAGCCTATAAGGCCATATACGGTTAATAAAAGCTACTTATTATAAAAAAAAATATTTCTATATAGACAATAAATAATATGTAAATGACTTTTTGTCTATACATACATATATTTTCAACAAACAATATTATTTGAAATAATAAATTGTTTTAACTAAAAATTTTACTAAATATACGAAAACCGATCAATACAACACGGAATTCATACAAAAGTCTTTTTTTTTTTAAAGGTAATCAATTTATAAGAATCAACTTTTGAATTTTAAAAGTGCTTTCCTAAAAACGATAAAACAGTTATACGCATTTTTTCCCTATTTCAACAAAATTAATTAAATTAAATTAAATTAAAAAAAATATATATTTTGACAAATAAGTAGTATGATTCAAATTACATATGGGTGTACCGATAAAGAGTGTTGATGATGAAATCGTAGCTGGTTTCGAAAATGCATTCCACTCGTCTAACATCGGAATAAAAAAAAGTAAATAAAGATAATAGAAACAATGAATTTTAGCCAAAATAAAACTGATTTATAGTTAATTTATTTATTTACAAACCAAAAAGCCTTACAGGCCAAAGCGTGTTGCTACTAAAACTCTTTAAATGCATATTTTACAAAATGAAAATCAAATAGAATAAATATTAGTAATAGTAAATATATAGTACATAAAAATTTAAATTAAAATTGTACACCTTCCTGGATATATTTATTTTAGAACTTCTATGCAGACCGTTTTGGTCCAGACTCGGTGCATATCATTAAGGACTCCAATAGTGTAGATGTTAACATTCTAGATCCTGACAAGGCCTATATACAAATTACCTATGTTGAGCCTTATTTTGAGAATTACGAGCTCAGGCATAGAGAAACCTATTTCGAAAGAAACTTTAACATAAGTATAAAAAAAAACTTTTCGAATTTATTCTGATTTAAAAAATTCTTAAAATATTTTAGAACGTTTCATTTTTGCCACACCTTTTACAAAATCTGGCAAAGCCCATGGCGACTTGCACGAACAATGCAAACGCAAGACAATTCTTACAACTTCTAATCATTTTCCCTATGTTAAGACCCGTATACAAGTCATAAATCGCCAACAGATAATATTAGATCCCATCGAAGTAGCCATCGAAGACATACAAAAGAAAACTTTGGAATTAGCTGCAGCCACTAACCAAGAGCCGGCCGACCCAAAAATTTTGCAAATGGTTTTACAAGGCTGCATTGGTACGACCGTCAATCAAGGACCAATGGAAATGGCAGCTGTATTTCTATCAAATCTATCAGATGGTGTAACCGTACCAACGAAAAATCAAAACAAACTACGTTTGTGTTTCAGAGAATTTTCAAAGCGTTGCGCCGATGCTCTTAAGAAAAATCGAAACTTAATTCTATCCGATCAAAAAGACTATCAGCGCGAGCTAGAGCGTAACAATGAACGTTTTGTAGAGCGGCTAACGCCGTTAATAACATTGACACCAACGCAGGCACAGGGTGTAGTTAAGTAAGTAGTCGCTTTTATTCCAAAATAACTAATAGTGAATATTACAAAATAATTTCAGATCAAATGCGGCTAGCAATCGTAGTACACCTTTAAAATGGTAAATAATTTCAAAACAAACACTTTTATATGTTGATATACCCTTAAGTATTACTACCTATATAAATATATTTATTTTTATTTTTTTGTTGCCTTTACTTTTGCTTTCTTTTTCACTGCTATAATCGAATATTTTTCTTATTTCCTCTTCCCCTCCTTTTCATGTCTGTTCGTATTTTGGAATTCGATAATTTGTAATTTTTCTCAACTAAACAACTTGTTTCTGTAGTGTTTCCGATTATTTCAAGTAATTTTATTAACTAAACAAGTCAACATTTTACAATAACTTATTTATTTATTTAAGTAAGTAATGTTAAAGGTATTCACGTCACCGGCTAATTTTTTTTTTTTTATTCAAACATAACAACTATGTGTAAAATATTTACTTTTACTTTTGCACTACCTTTAACCCAGTGTGTTAATATTAAAACATACTCACGAGATAAGCGTTTAATACATCGGCTATTTAAGTACCAGTCCCTACCACGGTTATTACGCTTTCGACTTTGTTCTCTAAATATGTAACACCTTTTAGGTTAAGACGATGCTCATGTCAACAAGAGGAAATTAACACAATTTTGCATTTTCGTAAGAGTAAAAGCGACGATGTGAATAGCTTTATTATAAAACATACTTTAATATTTAGAAAAGAAAACGTACTTAAATTTTAAACTGCATAATTTCAAATACTAAACTCTAGTTATCATTATTATCTCACTTAAAAATTTAAAATTTTTTTTGTTTAAAACTCAAGATAACGGCAATTTTTTATGCGTTTTAATCACTGTGTACTTTAAAACTTTTTGAAACCAAAAATTGAACACCAAATTAAAATAAAACCTTTTTTGTATTGTAGTTATTAATCTCTCTAATATTAAAAACATTTCATCGAAATTCTCGATAAAAACATCATTCTCATCATCATATTTATTCAAAAAGCATTTAAATTAGATTTACATATACATTTTATACCTTTACGTATAGCGTATATACTGCACATAAAATAAATGAAACATAGATTTTTTACAAACTTCTCGATTGTCTATTTATTTTATTTTAAAGTTTTTGAGAATAGCCTTTTTAATTAATCTATCTATTTTATATATATAAAAAAGAATGTGTGTATGTATTTATGTAACGTATGGACTCCAAAACGGGTGAGCCGATTTTGATGAAATTTTCAAGGAATCTTCAGAATATTTAGGCAGGCTACAAAATCCTTTTTTCATATTGCACCACCAATGAATTATACGTACATACATATATTTATTTTGTTTGCTTTATTTTTATTGTTTTGAAAGCCTTTGACATGTTTTTCAAAACGAGGTATCAAACTCTTAAATCGGTTATGTAGTTCCGAAGATATTTACAATAAACCTATGTTGTTGTTGTATGTTAATAATGGGATTGAGCCTATATCTACACCATATGTAAGTTATTCTGTAAAAAAAACTTTATGATAGGTATTCCATGGATTTTTATTTAATAGCCGTAAATTTCGTTAAAAGCTTAATTTAAATCGTATGGTAATACAACACTAATGTTTGCTTAGGGCCAGCAACGCGGACCGAGTCAGCTAGCATAACTTAAACCGATATCAATGATTCTTTTGATGTAGAACGACTTGGCGGATTTCGCTGATCTTATTTTTATTGTATTTTTAATTACCAGGAAAACTAATTGAAAAGTGAGCGTGGTTCATGTCTCCAATACAAAGGAAATGCACGCATGTAAGAGCAAAACTTGAAACCGTCTTGGCGCTTTCGAAATAATCCCTTTTAATATAAAGCAATTGATATAAAATTGCTGCATGTATGTAAGAGGTTCAATCACGACTGATTCTTTTTGTGTTGTATATTTCAATAGCCGAGACTAGCTTAGTATGGAAACAAAAACCAATTAGAAAATAGGGCGTATCATCCCCAGCATAAATAAAATATTTGAGAATTGTTATTGTAGTATATGAACTACAAATTAATTGGATCTGGTAAGGAAAGGACTCTACCCTCAATTTCCGCATATTTATAAGAGCAATAAACAGCTTCAGCGATTTCACTTTTTTGGTTGAATTTGTAATTGCCACGACTCAGTGAAGAAAGGGATTCTGTCGGTAGCCTCGAAATCAGCAATGCGGATCGGATTTTTTAAATATTTTAAGGAAATATAAGCAAACTTAAAATGTATGTAGAAAATTTTTAAAAATTTACAGTAAACTTTAAATTATCATGTCTTTACAAAGTACTGCGGATTATATATTAATGAAGGGAATTTCAATGAATTTTTTAGAGATCCAAAAGTTTAAGGTTGATGGATAAGCAGACAGCAAAAAATAATGACTCTATTGTCGTCGTCAACCAACCCAACTTTTGGAAAATTGTTTTTTTAGGATTGTGAAATTGTGGTAATTTTTACCAAATCAAGATATCAAGTTTTGCATCAAAGCAGACTAATTCAGTGAAGAATAAAAAAATAAAAAATTTCAGCTGAGTTGAGAATGGCAATGTAAATTTATCAACGTAAGACTAAATTGTTGTAAAAGTTTTGAACCGCAATAGGAGCAATAAAAAAACGATTTACAGTGGGATAAAGACTAAAGAAAAGAAAAATTATATTTTTACATGGTTTTCTCCAACCTTATTAGTTTTTATTAAAAGAAAATTCTAACAAAAAACAAAAATAATTATTGTAAATTTAACAAAAATAACGATTAGTATATATTTTGTTATACACACCAAAAAATTACTGAAAATTAAAGGCAAATCCTTTAAGACTTTCAAAAAAACTATTTCGGTTTGAGGCATCACGAATTAAGTTCAATTTGGTGGCAATTTGGTCAGCTTCTTCGGAATTATTGGGTGATTTTAAATGGCTGACATTGTCATTAGTACATTTTTGCCACTCGGCCAAGTCAACATTTAAATTATTGTAATTTGTTTCAGCTGTTATGTCCTTGGGTAAAACATGAGAATTTTGAAGCTTTTGTAAAAATTTCACTAAAAATTAGAATATCCTGTTAAATAATATACTTATTAGCAGAACTAGCTAAAACACTTACTATTTATACTATTAAATTGTAGTTGGTTAGAGTTATCAGACCACCATTTAACGATTAGGCAGAGATAATGTTTTGTTGTTTCTTCAGAATCCTGAAATAAACATGTTAAATAGTTGTCACAAAATATAACATGTAAAAGTTGAACGGATAAACGTGAAATTTCGGCCACCTGTGAAGAACCTAACAAAGATAAATCCAATTGTTAATTGATCATCAATAAATACTTAAATAATTGAGATTTGTTTACAATGTTTTTTTTTATGTAGTAGCCACTGTCTTAGAAGTTGAAATATTAGTGTAACTACACTTAGACACAATTTTACATAACATTCGCATCTTGGGTTAGCCGAATTTGCCGCATTAGCAGCCATTTCTTCTCTAACTACAGTTGTTGTGTAGGAGGAAGAAGTTAATGATTTTGTACCCAAATTTGTGCTCGAATCTTTTTCTGTTGTTTCAAAAGCTTCTCTATTATTATAGGAGAAATCATCCTGTCCCTCTGTATTAACTTCATCCTCCTCGTCGTCGTACAAAGGTAAAAGTTTTTGTATAAATTTTGGTGGTTTTTGAAAACACTTATATACAAAACGAACATGGTTTAAACATATTTCAACAAGCAGTTGAAAGTGCGTTAAATGTAGTCGTGTACCTAAAGGAAATGCGATTTCTAGTAGGCCACAGTAGATCTAAAAGTAAAATTAAATAAAATGATAACCAAAAAAACTTAATGAAGTGGGCTTGAGTACCTGCATCATACATGATTCATTAGTAAAGCGATATGTCGATTTCACACGATCCGCTATGAATGTGGATTCTGGACTATTGACACACAACAGCTCTAAGGCGTTGGGTAATCTACAGAATTGCCTTAAACCAATTGATATTTCACGAAAAATCCATGCGCCTGGACGACTAAATACCAAAGACTTTAGAAGATCAACCAACATTACTAAGCAGTTGAAAGGTGTAGCTATAGTTACATGAATCAATAAACTGTTTAACCAAACAGCTAATGATTCCAACACTCCAAAGTGTTCGCAAATTTCTCTTGCGAAACCCAATTTCGATACTGAGTCTGTGGCAATTTGCAAAAGGAAGTATTCGTCATGTTTGGATTGAAGTAGGGAACGTACTAATTCCGGCACTTGTTGGCAAATTATAGACAATGCAGCCAGGTAACGTCTTAAACATAAACAGCGCTCATCGTCGTAAAGCTCAATAGGATCTTGTAGACAACGTTTAGAGTCGTCACGTAGAGTTTTTGAATTTGAAAGCACATAATCGTGATAAGGATGTATTCGTCGATTCTTTGGAAACTCTAAACTGTGAGTATAAGACCAAAATTCGGGCAATACCTTGCTAATGGAGTCTAAACATTGTTTAATAAAATAATCTGGTAGGTTATCTACTCCTAAGAGCTGCAGCTGGGCTAATTTTGTTTGTATATTTTCCAATTCAAGTTGAAATAAAGTTCTTTGCTTCTTAGAACTCCCCTTATCGAATGAATGCTCATATATCAACGGGTGTATTTCATTGAAGGTAAATTCTTCCAGTTTTAAGATTAATGCAGCACCTACATCCAAACTAGGCATTCTCATTAGGCATTTGTCAAGTCGTTGCTGCCGCTTGGTTTTTGTGGCAGTAGAGGATTGCGGATCATTTTGTCTTTGTTTAATGTTCACCTGTCGAATGGACTCATCACATAAACTCTGTTGCAACCGCAGTGTATCATCCTCATATCGCATTTTTACTAAAGATACTTCCATTTCCTTCATACGAACTTCAGCCTCTTTAGCCTTTACTGCTTTCGCTAATTCATCCATTTTCGTTTGACATTCGTTTTGAGCGTTTTTGGCACTTAAAATCTTCTCCATTTTTAGCGACTGAGCCTGTTGCTTTAAGTGACGTAGTTCATCGCGCAGCAATGATGTTTCGCCTTCTTTTGATGCCATTTTTGTCTTTGTATCTGTTAGATCTTTGCTTAATTTTGTGTTTTCTTTTTTTAAAATGTCTACCTTTTCCATTAGAAACTTAATTTGTCTCTCCGAAGCTAATTGCCTTCGGGCTGCACTCTGACTGGTAGGTAATGTGGACTCTGGTCCCGTGTTTTGTGACAATACAAATTCCATGGCATCCTCTGAAGCCTGTTGCGTGACTTTTGGTATCGGCTTTTGTATTGTAGCACTAACCAGGGATGTTGATGGCGGTGGTGCAGGCTTTTTAAATTCAAATGGATCGCTCATTTGCACAGCGGCTAACAGTTCAAAATCATCATCGTCATTTTCAAACATTTGTGACAAATTATCTGTTGCGGACACTCCTGGCCTTTGAGTACTTGATGTGGCTGCATTGACAAATTCTGTAAACGTAATTTCACTTTCAGTAATATTAGTTCTATTGTACTTGTTTTGTTTCGTTTGACTATAAACATTTTTAGCAGCAACAGCCGCTTCAGCCACTTGAGTGGCCAGCAAGATGACATCGTCGTCATCATCGTCCCAAAAGTTGTCATTATTACTCTTAATTTGTATAGGTTGTTTTGTAGTTGGCGGTCGATCTGATGTATCCGATAATGCACACCTGCTGCTGATACTGAGATCCAGTTTTGGTTTTTTCATAGAGCGCCCAAACTCTTTTATTGGCTGAAAACGTTTAGACATTTTAAACTCTGGTTTTTTATTTAACTCGTACAAATATTTGCACTACATTTGAATTTTGATTTGCATCTATGTCACCGGCTAAAAAAAACATGTTAAGTGATGCTCACACTATTGACTGTCCTTAATACTTTAACCCTTATCACACTCACTAATTTCTTTTGCTTCTCAATTTACATTATGTTACTTTTAATATCGAAGTTGATTTTCTTAAAAGTAGTATGAAGCTATTTATTTCTCTTCCACTTTCTCTCTTATAAAATACAAGACGAACTAAAAAATGCAAAACAGGGAGTTTTTTATAAACTTGCATTTACAAAGATAGATTTGTATTGAAATATTGTTATAAGACTATATATTATTATTACATACTTTTTACATAGTTACGGCCTTATTCATAACAAAAAGTTGGCATAAAGTTAACATTAAGTTTATTCATAACACTCATGCCAAACTATGGCCAAACTCTTGTTAACGAGCTGCCAAACGTTTGCCAACTTGTGAAAGACAGCTTTTATGTGTTGTTGTTTTACATTACCAATATTTTTTTACCTACCTTTTCATCCTGTTCCCAATTTACAGATCGTTTGTGTTGCTTTTCCATTTTAATAAAAATTATATTGTTCGTTTGTTTTTTAATTTATTTTTCAATTTTAAAAATTGTTAGTATCGATGGAAAAACAAAAATGTCAAAATTAGGGATTATATACAAAAAATGGTAGCATATTTTAGGGGTATCATGCAATTTCAGAGTTGATTTATGAAAAGTTGGCAGACGGATAAAAGTTTCTTATGAATAAACTCTGTGCTAACGAGCTGCCAAGCTTAATCGGCATTCTAGTTAGCAGCTCGTTGTACGTAGTGTATAAACTGTGGCTAACTTTTTGTTATGAATAAGGCCGTTAATATCTTAGGTTTTGTGCTATTTTTAATATGTATATTTTGGCCTTATATGCTTATTATCACTATATGAATAAAAAATCAAATAATGATTAAAAGCAAAAATTCATAATATAAAGAACATTAAAAACGATAAAGGGTTTAACTGTGATACATTTCGTTCTCACTCGCCATGTCAGTAAATATATCTTTAAAGAAGAAAAAACACATTTGCTCAAAGAAGCTTCTTGTTCAATGTAAACAAAGACTACGATGTAAAATGACAAAATTATTATTACTTTTTTCGAACAAGAAGATTTTTGCAAAAACTTTTTCACGTAAACGAAGACTCATTATTAAATTGCTTTTGATTACAAGTCCTCGTCCAGATTATGAAACATTTGTTTAAAAATTTTTGAATTGTAGATGAAAATGGAAAACACAAATAAAAAGGCTTTTCGAGGAAAAACAATAAATTGAAATGTTTATTATAAATATGTATATACTAATGTACATAGTTTTTTGTAAAATAACAAAATTTAATGCACATAGGTTTTAACATTGTAAATAAACAAAATTAAAGAAAGTTTTTTTTGGTTGACAACAAAATAAAATTAAACAACTGTTTGATAAATCAAAATAATAAATACATATTTTTGAATATTTTAAAGCACAATAAAAAACGAGCAAATTCACCATCGCTAACACCTGCATTAAATTCGTCTAACTACTAAGATTTACGTTTGTTTTTTGTGTATTTACTTGCCCAAGCATGTGTTTCATTTTCCGCCTCTCCCTTATAATCAAGAACCGGGGCAGAAATTTGCATAATGTGAAACCACTCTTAGGAGATTTAATATTTTTTTTCGCTCTGGCAACACTGACAATCTTGTAATTTCACGACGCTGTCATTGGTAAAGTGTTTACATTTTGTCGGCACGTGCAAACACAAGTTTGAAACTTAAAGTTAAATTTAAAAAGTTAAAAAATGAGTTGTGAAAAACCAAAATTATATATGGACGAATATAAACTGAAGCAAGATCCACATGACTATGGGTTGGCCGACGATCCCGTTGACATAAAAACATTCAAGAAAAAAATGCAAATTATAATTATCAGGTATGAATGTATAAAGAAGTCGTACCACTTCAGTCTAAATATTTTTTTTTATTAGATATGAAAACAATGAAATGGAATTTGATCTAATTGGAGTCCACCCTGCCATTGCTAATGCTTTTAGGCGTTTAATGCTTAGCGAAGTTCCTAGCATGGCGTTTGAAAAAGTTTACATATACAACAACACCTCCATAATACAGGATGAGGTTTTGGCTCATCGCATCGGTTTAATACCCATCAAGGCGGATCCACGTTTATTTGAATATCGCAGTGAAGACAATGAACAGGGCACCGAACTGGATACTTTGGAATTCGAATTAAAGGTAAAATGTACACGACGCAAGGACGTTAAAGATTCCTCCAATTTTGACACCATCTATAAGAATCATAAAGTATATTCTGGACAAATTAAATGGCTACCAAGAGGAAAACAGGCACAATTGTACTCAGAAACTGATGTAAATTGTATACAAGACGATATTTTGATTTCACAAATGAGACCGGGTCATGAATTTGATTTAAAATTGGTAGCCGTAAAAGGTATTGGCAAAGATCACGCTAAATTTTCACCTGTTGCTACAGCTTTCTATCGCCTTTTACCAGATATTAAACTTAAGCGAGAAGTTAAGGGAAAGGATGCCGTTTTGTTACAAAAATGTTTTTCGCCAGACGTCATTGGTATCAATGAAAATGAGTGTGCATATGTGAAAAACGCCCGTTATGATACATGTAGTCGCAATATTTATCGCTATCCTGAGTTGGCTGATGCTGTGGAAATTTCAAGGATTCGGGATCATTATATATTTTCTGTTGAATCACTTGGTGCTCTAAAACCTGATGTTATATTTGTTGAAGCAGTAAAAGTTTTAAAGAAAAAATGTCGTAAATTTTTGGATGAAATTGAAGCAGCATAAAATTAAAACAAAATAAAATTAAATAATTTTAAGTGCAAATATTTGATTGAAATCCTTTCCTTGATTTGTACAAAAAAAAAAACGTAGAGAAATTATTGATATACTGACGTTTTTTATAATAGGTTCGTTCGAGAACTCACAAATTTGTACAAATTTTTACTGCATTTTACGAAATTGCGTTCGTTTACACAAATTTGTAGTAAATGAGAGCACAAATAGAGAGCGAAAAGTGACAGTTCTTGACTGAGTATTTGCAAATTTTTACAACAGAAATTTCTTGTAGTAAGATTTAGCAAAACAAAAAAACATATGATTCAAAAGGTAAACAAACAAAAGTAAGCAAACAAAAAGTATACAATTTGTGAAAAAATATTAAAAAAAAAGGAAAATCCAAACAAAAGTGCAAAATATTATTAAATTTAAATTGTTTGTGAAATAAAGTTAGCTAACAATGTCTACAGATGAAAGAATGGAACTGCCTGAATCTGGCGCAGGTATACATACTTAAATACATATTTGCACAAATGTATGTATGTACATAGTTCCCATTAAACATTATTTATTTGCCATCAGCTGTTGCTTCAATCTTACGAATTTTTACAAATGTCTGTTCGAGTACTTTTTTGGACAAATTCTCTTTTTGAGAGTAAAATTTTCAATTTACTAAATAATTACTCATTTACTACAAATTGCAGTAAAAGTACTCGAACGAACCTAATATGTTTTTAGGGTTCTTCATATTTTTTAGTATTTAAAATTCGAAATTAATTTAATTTTAATTATTTTTTCGATCAAAAATAAAAGTTATTTTTTATTTTTCGATCAAAAATAAAAGTTATTTTTTGATTTTGATTTTTTTGAGCAAAAATAAAAGTTTACTTTTTGCTTTGTATTTTTTTGAGCAAAACTAAAAGTTATTTTTTAATTTTTATTTTTTCGAGCCAATATCAAGTATATTTTAAACATCAGAATTTAGTTTTACTATCATAAGAGCTTTTAAATTGTCCACTAACAAATTGTACCGCAACTCTCCTAGAACCATTTTGAGGGCTGAAAAGGATCTCTCTACAGTAACTTGTGTCGCAGGTAGAGAATGCACAACAAAATTCAGTCTATGTAGCCAGGGAAGTACATATTTCTTACTGTTGTTTTAAAAACTTTTCAGCAATCATGTAGGATGATTTACTAAATACCTGCACAACTTCGTAACTCAAGCTAACCAGCGCCCACCCACAACAGGGGCTTGATGCTCGTTCTGTGAAACTGCGAAATGAAAAAATGTTTGTATGTATAGCAAAGGGTATGGTGGCACCATATGATATTACACACAAGAACTTTACATTTCATAGTTTCATAGAACGAGAATTGATACCCAGGTAGTCTTAATTCGTTAGCTGATTATTTTTTTCTTCACTTATTTTAAATTTCAGATGTCAAAGTCCATAGATAAAAACATTTTCTTTCATCTATTTCAAATGTCAAAATTAATATAAAAAAATATAAACAAAAAGTCTTCTGCGAACTGCAATTACCTGATGAATAAATATGCCTTGTGTACATACATCCATACAAGCTAAAAGCAAGAATAAAGGTTTGACAAAAAAAAAATATAAACAATTATGTCTAAGAATTCTGGTAAGTTACGAGAATTATTTAATAATGATGAATCAATACAAATTATAATTATTAATAATTTTCTTTAGATAAGTCACAAATGAGTTGTCCTACTGCTCCTACAGCTCCATCACCACCAGACTACTTTCAGGTGAAAAATTTCAATATTTATTATTATACCTAGATTAATATAAAAATTTTTATTTATTTTAAAGAGAGGACCCTTACCTCCCTCTTATGAAGAATGCACAAAAATGAATGACGCTGCTGGTACGTCTCTCCCCCGTCAATACACATATGCTACTCCTACGGCATATCAACAGCAGCAAGCATTTATTCCACCACCAACTTATGCAGGCCCAAGTCCATTCGTACCATATGGTTATGCAAATCCCTATCAGACACATATTCAACAACAGCAGATCTTTTATAGTACAGCAAACGCATTGCCACAACCAAATACCATAAGGTCTACAGAAAATGTTTTATATTTAGCTAAAGGTGCTAAAGTTAGAACTACAGCCACAGGAGCTATAAGTATACCACCTCCACCTCCTGGATGTGCTCCGACACAAGGTCAAATTTCTGCTATGTCTGGTCAGCCCGTCATTGTCAAGAAACAGAAAAAGTCGTTTTTCTAAAAAATTATACTCTGAAAAATTTACCTTGGGTAAACAACAGTGCCTACTTAAAAAAATTATTATTTCCATATACCTAATTGTGGATATTAATAATTTTATATATATGTATGTTCATTTATAAAATAAATGTGGATCAATAAATGTGTTAAATTAAAAAGATGAGTTAATGTTTACATTTTGTCCAACATATTTGGGCTTCGTTCATGTCGTTACCTAAACTTTCTTTTACATGAAATAATTTGGGTTTTTAAGATACTTACCGTAAATTTTTTTTTCAATAAAATATTTTATTCTTTAGTTAGCTTATTTTTTCTTCGTGTTCTTGCAAAAAATTTATTATCAATTTTATTCGCATACATGTTTTTTACGACTTTTAGACAAAATGAAGATCAAAGCTTTTTCTTTTTTATAAATTTTGAAAAAATTATGACAAAAGTTAAAATACACCAATGGCTAGATTACTTAAAATAGAGGTTCAAAATATGTACTATCAAATGTATTTACACGCACAAAACCATCTTCACCGCCAGAGGCGTAACTTTTACCATCTGGATGGAAAGCCAAACTATTAATTGGACCAAAATGACCTTTAAGACGAGCGAATTCTTCTTCGTATATCAAGTGGAAGAATCGAGAATCAAATTTACCAGCCTTTGTAGAAGTTGTTGTCACTTCCATAGCATCTTGACCACCTCCCAAGACAACATGATCTAAAATTGGGCTAATAGCCGCAGAATTAACAGGGCGTTCAGTTTTGTAAGTCTTGAGACACATCAAACTCTCAGAATCGAACAACTTTGCGGATGTGTCCTTGGAAGCAGTAACAAACATGGTGCCATCCTTATACATTTGCATGTCATTAATACCAGCAGTATGATCATTTACCGAATTAACTTCACGACCCTTGCGAATATCCCAGATAGAAATTTGACCATTGTCATGACCTGCAATTTTTTTATGTGTAGCAAAATTTTAAATAAATATAAACTATAACGTGTGATTACCGTACAAACGTACCAGTTACAATAGTTTCATCCAGAGCACCCCACAACATAGAAGTGATTTTAGATTGCAACATGGGTATACGTAAAATAGGACTCTGGTCAGCTAAACTTGAATCAGCTGTGCGTACATCAATAATAAATAATTCAGAATTTTGACCCATAGCCTTATCTGTGGAGTAGGCTGCTTGGTTCCCCGAATAACTGAAGTTGCAGGTACGAACAGAGGACTTGGCGGGTATAGAAGCAATAACTGTTCCTTGCTCGACATCCCAAACTTTTGTTGTCATGTCACCTGAACCAGTAATAAGTTTAGAGGTAGTCCAATCAACATCCAAACACCATACAGCTCCTTGATGTCCGTCATAAGTGCCCAGCCGCTCACCATTAACCGACCACCAAACATTAGGTTTTTGATCTTTCGAACATGAAAACAATAAGTCTCCCTCACGGTTATATTTAATTTGGGTTATGGAACGCTCATGTCCCTGAAGCATTAGAGGTCTCTGAAACCAGTCACATAAAGAAAATAACACGTTTGAAATTTGCAATATGAATATACTGTCGCATTTGTTAGGTTATGTAGTACAACACAGTAAATGAAATAAACAATCAAAATAGGGAATTTGTGATCAGAATTAAATCTTCCTCATATCTAAAGATTTGTACTTTAAATAGAAAAACACGATGTAGCACCATTAATATTTACCATTATTGTTAATTTTGAGCAACCTTTTATTGTTTAGTTAATTCGCAAAATGCATTCACTCGCAGACAACAAACTGTCAAAAAGGAACTTTCGTGTTGGCTAGCAGAGCTGACAACACTAAAAACAAAAAATTTTTGTATCTGGCAATACAAAATGACAGCTGTTTGTAAGATTATTGCCATGGTGCAATTATCAGGTAGCCTCACTAAAACAGCTGATTTTTTTTCTCTACCTTAAGGTTTAACTAAAATGTCAATTTTTGTTTATGTATGTGTATATATTGTGTACGTAAATATTCTACCGCCAAAAAAACACGCACACACATTTGCTTTTTGACATTTAAGTCGTCGTTTTCCAACAACAAAATACATGTAGAATTTTGTTGTTGCAAAACTGAGGCTACCTGATGATTGTACCATGATTATTGCATTAACATTTTTAACAGAAAAGTAAACAGCACTGGTAATAAAAAGAACTAAGCCAATCAAATTAACAGCGGCGGTAAATTATATATATTGAATATTTAAATCAGCTTCAACACATAGATAAAGGATAAGATATCACTTTAGCAAAAGTTAATTGTTATTTAAAGTTGGATAAATATTCTTTAAGTTCAAATTATTTAAAAAATATTTGACTACGTAACACTTATACAGACAGGTACACCCAAAAGCACAGTTAATAATTTTTTACCAATCATAAAAAGAACTAAGCCAAATTTTTTATATATAAAGTGTGTTTATCAGTAAGAATATAAATAATGTTGTTTCAGGACTGGTCTTACGTTGTTAACTATATATGCCTTATACTCTACAGTTCAAAAATACATATGCGGCTAAATACCGACGGCTAACACTATCGACTTTCAGAAGTTTGACACATATTTCGTACAGAGCTGGATGAGTTTAATCAATAGAACCTTATTTACGTAAATTTTGTGATTAATGAAATGCAAAATTAATTTTTGAATTAAGTAGTAAAATGTCTCGCAGTTTGCAAAGATTTTTAGTGAATTTCCGCTTTCAACTTACCGGTTGTAATGGTTGCTTTAATAAAAAACAAAATTTGTTTGTGCAACAAAGTCGCTTAGCAGCAACCGATCCCGTGAAAGGCAAGGGACCAATTTCATGGAAAAGTTTTGCTGCGATTAGCGGTCTAGGCGCTGTGAGCCTTGCATTTATGCTTTACGTAAAGCACGAAAAAGAAGAGGCCATATTAAAGGAACGTAAACGTCAATTAGGGAAGGCGGCTATTGGAGGACGCTGGGAGTTGATCGATGTTCAAGGTAACCTAAGAAAATCGGAAGACTTTTTGGGAAAGTGGTTGTTAATATATTTTGGCTTTACCCACTGCCCTGATATATGTCCCGATGAATTGGAAAAAATGGCAGCTGTAGTTGACGAAATTGGTAAGAAAATTACATTAGTTCCCTATAAAATTTTTAAGACAATTTTATGTTTTTTTTTAGAAAAATCTCCACAACAATTGGAAGTACAACCTATATTCATTACAGTCGATCCGGAACGTGATACAAAAGAAGTCGTTGCTAAATATGTCAAAGAGTTTTCTCCCAAACTAGTGGGTCTTACCGGTACAGTGGAACAAATAAGCAAAGTTTGCAAGGCATTTAGAGTGTATTTCTCTGCTGGTCCGCGTGACCAAGATGATGATTATATTGTCGATCACACCATTATAATGTATTTAGTAAATCCAGATGGTGAATTTGTTGACTATTATGGCCAAAATCGTGACAAAGATCAGTGTGTTAGTTCAATATTAATGAACGTAGCCAAATGGAGTACACTGAATAAAAAGTCGTGGTTTGGTTAAAACGCTTTAACAATGTTGAACAATACAGTATAACAATTCTGTTATCTCTAAAAACAAAGATTTGTATATGAGATTTAATTGCGTTAATTGCATTTAATGTTTCGTAAAATAAATATAATTTATTTTCAATTTTGACACGAACTACTTTTGTCTGTCTGTCTTCCTGAACTAGATTGTTTTAATAAAATTTGGTTTTCATATTGGCACATTGATATCTGGGTTAAGATTTGGGATACCTTTAATTGCGAGATATCCCAGTTCTAACAGACAATGTAAGAGTAGAGGTAGCTGTAAATAAAATTAGAAGTTGAGCACCAATTCAATGAACAAAGGTAATTTTGTTTAGAATATATTTGGTTATACGCCAGAAGACAAAAAGTGGCACTTCGCTTAATTTTGTAGCTACTTGCCAAATTTAAAAAAATTGTTAGCTTGAAGACAATTTTTTAGAACTAGCGTTTGCCTGCAACTTAGTGTGCATCAGCACTACATGTAAATACATACATATAATAAAATTATTTTTTTTTTTTTTAAATTTTGAGTTTTGTACTTTTTGTGAAGTTATAAATCTTATTGATATTGATAGCTTCTTTAGAAGGTCTAAGGCCGGATTATTGCTAAAAATTATGTCTTGGATTTAAAAAAAAACTGGACAGGTGGTCAGGATGTAGTTTATTGTGAGAGGGCAGATGCATCTTTGGCAAATTGGTTGAACTGCGGGTTTCTTTAGAATCCATTCGTGTGAGAAGGTGGTATGACCGAGACGTAATTTCGAGAATGTCCGGATTTTTACCTTTTCAATGTCTATAGGGTACGTTGGTGTGTTGTTGTGTGGGTTTATTACGGAGTAGTGGTGATGTGTTCTATGGGTTTCTTTAAATTTTAATTTCACATAGCTTGCTATATGGCGGCGAATGTCTATTTTTTCTAAGGTTGCATCCATTATTATTGGAGCATAAGAGGCGTATTTGGCTGCTATATCAGCTTGTTCGTTTCCGTTGATACCGATATGACTGGGAATCCAATGTATTCTTACTATATATTCGTTATCTATAAGGGCGTCTCTTATTTTATTTATTGTGTTCCATTTATTGTTAAAAGGCAAGGATAAGATTTCGATGCCTTACTTCCTCAACCTCGTACCTTCCCAACTCGCATAATCACATTTTTAAGTTTTAAGTGTTTTAAAATAAAACAAAATTCATAGAAATAATTTTTACTCTTTTTTAGCATTAATTATGTTTAACATATTAACCCATAAAAAAGTATTTTCAGTTTTTGTCAAAAAAATAAAAAAAAATTAACAGTTAATTGTTACTGGTATTTGTGTCTCTTTAATAGTGCATAATGTAATATTTGACTGTTTTTTAATGTGATGCCTATAACTTATTACTTTGTTTTAAAAACAAAGTAACTTAAATGTAAAGATAACTGTGAACCTGTTCAAGTGAGCGACAGTGTAATATATCACAAGTACATCGAGCCAGTAACAAGAACAGTACATTAAAATAAAAATACAAAATGTGAGACACCTGATTGCTCATACAGATTAAAGACAATGAGGCGATAGATGTTTATTCGGTAGGAACTTAATTGTGACGAAATAAAATGCTCAATTTACAAACTGTCTTTCGGGTCGTAGATTGTAAGAAACTTTTTTATTTTCCCATCTATAATATATTTACACCACATTCTATAAACATAGGTAAAATTGTTGTAAGTGTTGTAAAAAAAAAATAATGAAAAAACTATCAACAAAATGTGTACAACTACTACGACATACAACTTAACAATAGGTTGTGAATTGGACAATAATAATTTGAATAATTTAAATTTATAAAATTCACAATAGCGCTATTTTTAATAAACGTCATAACATCAAATGAAAATTCGTTATATTTGTTCTTTCGACGAAAGTCGAAAATCAAACGTTGCTCATAAAAATTTTCGTTTGAATACGAACTTATAAACTAAAAAACCGCTCGACCGATTAACATCAAAATTTATATTTTTTAATAATAGAATAGCTTTTAAAATAAATTGTTTATTACACAGTTTTCTTGTTGTTTTCAAAATTTTTATTTCATAAATCGGATTTTTTTTTTTTTGTTGGTTTATGTATTTATTAATAACGTTTAAAGTTATTTTCTATAGAAAATGTCTGGTTTTGTATTATTGTTTTCTTTTAACTACTTTTTTATTTGATAATTTTACATTTTTGTTTTTATGCATGTAAAGATCGTTTACATATGTATATGTATGTATGTAAATATGAATGTGAGTAATATTTAAATGTAATGTACTTTCTTACATTCAATATATTTATTTTTTAAGCATTCATCAAACTGAATTTGTTTATGTGTGTCTTTTCTAATATTCTTATAACTATAATATTATGATTTATTAAATTTATAATTTTTTTATTTTTATTTAAATGTACATAAAAAGAATTCAATATTATGGTTGCTTTTATATTTTTTTATATTGTTGCGGTATGTAGTTGTGGGTTACGGATCTTTCTTAAAATAGTATCTACAAAAAATGTTTAATGGTGTTTTTTTTTTCGTTTTGTAAGCTGTTAATTAATTTGTTTCTTTTTTCAAAACTTTTACTAAAAAGTTCTGTCGATAAATTTTAAAGTAGAGGCATTTTTTTAAATTGCTTTTTATTGTTAACAGTTTGATAAAGTTAGTATTCAAATAAAAAAAGACAAAAAACTAACTAATTAGAGGTATCTAGATTCCTCATCTGATTATTTTTGCTCTACATATTTTTAACTTTAGAGGGCAAATTCTTGCCTCATATGCGATTAAAATTCTGGAATTCTAATAATTTATGGATCTTGCTCTGTATTTCGAATCATATTACAATGTAAATTAAATTTTTGTGTAAACAATCGAATAAATCAAATAAATAAAAATTGTGTAAACAAACGAACATTATGTGATCAGAAAAATCGGCTATGTTTGTATTTAACAGACACATATACAAATGTAAGAACAAGGAGTTGATTTTTAAAGTAACTAAAGAAATTTATAGTTATACCTTTTAAAAATATGTGATTAAATTAAAAAAATTTAGATCAAAAATTTAATTGTTAAAAATTGTCAAATTTTGATTTAAAAACTCTTGATCGCTTTTGTATTGTATTAAACCGACTCATATACTTATGTAAGACAAATTAATTGGTTTTTCAAGAAATTAAAGAAAGTTCGGTATCATTGCATTAAATATGGTATATAGTTTAACCCACATAAAAAATTAATTACAAAGTTGTGGCAGTTTAATTAAATTTAAATCCATTTAAAAGACAATCTAAAATTTGTATAATAGGCCTAAAACATTTGAGAAAACTAAATTAATTTAAAACGAACAAATTTTAACTTTATACTTAGCGCTGTTTAACTACTTTTCGACGCGTTTTACTTTTTAAAAGCTAGAATCACTGGTGTAATGCTTTACCTCACGACCACACAAGCGAGAAGTCTGACAAGTGCAGGTTTTAGTATACATATGTATGTAAAGGGTGTTTTTTTAAGCCCGATAGAACTTGAAATTGTAAAAAATAACACAAAAAATTAAATTGTAATCAAAATTTTTTTTTTATTCGAAAGATCAATACGTGACATTAACATTTGAAAATGATTTCGGGCATATGGGCACCGCGGCTGTTCTTGACGAAGCGCATTCTGGACGTCCAATTTTGGGCCATTTTTCGAGCACTGCTGGCCGTATGTCACGAATAACACGAACAATGCTGGCCTCCAAGGCGTCAATTGTTGCTGGTTTATCAGCATAAACCAGTGACTTCACGTAGCCCCACAGGAAATAATCGAGAGGTGTCAAATCGCACGACCTTGGAGGCCAATTGACAGGTCCATTTCTCGAAATCAACTTATCGCCAAATTTTGATTTCAATAAGTCGATGGTTGCGTTCGCCGTATGGCACGTAGCGCCATCCTGTTGAAAACACATCTCCTCCGGATCAATGTCATCCATATTTTCAAACAAAAAATCATTTATCATGGTGCGGTAACGATCTCCATTGACCGTAACGCGAGCTCCGGCCTCATTTTTGAAGAAATAAGGTCCGATGATGCCACCAGCGTGAAAACCGCACCAAACGGTGCATTTTTCTGGATGTAATGGAGTCTGTAGGGTCTCTTGTGGATTGGTCTCGCTCCATATGCGGCAATTTTGCTTATTAACAAACCCGTTAAGCCAAAAATGTGCCTCATCGCTGAACACAATTTTGCGATAAAACAACGGACGTCCAGAATGCGCTTCGTCAAGAACAGCCGCGGTGCCCGTATGCCCGAAATCATTTTCAAATGTTAATGTCACGTATTGATCTTTCGAATAAAAAAAAAATTTTGATTACAATTTAATTTTTTGTGTTATTTTTTACAATTTCATGTTCTATCGGGCTTAAAAAAACACCCTTTATATGTTAAAAACATACTCAGCTAATGTTATAATACATTGCTGAGCAATAATCTTTTAAGATAAATTTTCACAATTCAAAAATAAAATAAAAAAAACGAAGTTCTAATAAATAATTTGCAAAACCATAATAAGAAAAAATAAATAATGCAGAATATAAAGGGGTATTCATTTAGTGGTTTCAAAATCGCCGGTCTGGCAAGGCTTTCAATTCTAATTTTTCGAACAATATACTCTTCAGTGATGAAACTTGTTTCTCACTCGGTGGTTACGCCAACAAGCAAAATTGTCACCTATGGGACATTACAGCTGGAAAAGGTGACTGCACATAAGTCATTGGGTTGTATTTCGATTGTTACGCGATACATACATATTCGTAAATTAAATGATACTTCAGATGATAAACATTAAACAGCTAACATCCTTGCTAGACCGACGGTTTTGAAACCATTTAATAGATAGCCATTTTCTAACAAACCAAAATAAGTAGTAAAAGATACAATAAATGTGTTGTTAAAATTGATTTTAATAAATAGTACAAAAAAAACAAATGTATTCTTTCATCTGATAAACTAATAGGCAAGTCGATTTCTTGTTTACACTCACATTAAACATATGTATGTAGCTAAAATACAAATGAATCCATTTTAATGCACTTGAATATAGTCAATGCAGAATTTAGTAAATATATAATCATCCATATGGTAAATATTTCTCCCTACAAAATATTCTTCTTTTTCCCCAAAATACCAATTGTGAATAAATTCGCTGAAGATGTTTTTGCTTAATTTTTCCTATTTAAATTCAATGTGCATTAATATTTTGTCTTATTTTGAACAGCTGTTCTGTGAAGGGAACAAAAATTGCAAAAGAAATTTATAATACTAATTTTCAATTCGAATGGAATGAAAATTTTATTGGAACAAATGATCCTTTTATTCTAAGGTTTTTTATAAGGATATGTCAAAAAAGCTTTTGTACCTTTTACTGGCAATACCTTGTATTTTATTATTTAACTAAAAATATGTGTGTACACTCACTTAAAAAAATTAAAATTTTTTTGCGACATCGAACTAATAGCCTTTTTACACTTGCTCACATCTTTCATCTTTCATCAAATCAACAAGATGTTAACATCTTCCCATATGAATTGTACGTGTTTGTGTGTCAACATATCTCAACATCTTTTAAAGATGTTCCTAAATCATTTTGTTCCACTCAACATCTTTCGATTATTTTAGTGTCTTCACTAGAAAAAACAAATATTGTTGCAAAAATTTACATGGCATCACTAGAAAAAAATTATAAATGCCAAAAACAAAAAAAATACATACAACGAGTGGACTTGAAATATGTCGTATAAAATAAAATATCTTAATATCTTCATTCTCTAACAAAATCTGCATATTGTAATAATAATTGCTCTCCAAGGGCAATAATTAATACAAGTAATACAGAATTTTTAAATTCATTTTTTAAATTTTTATTTGCGCAAACATTTACAATAAATATTATGACAGATGAAAGATGAAGGATGAAAGATGTTGCAAATGTAAACAAGTTTTTTTCATTTTCAACATCTTCCACGCATTCCGCTAAGATGTGAGTAAGTGTAAAAAGGCTATTATAGCCTTTTTACACTTGCTCACATCTTTCATCAAATCAACAAGATGTTAACATCTTCCCATATGAATTGTACGTGTTTGTGTGTCAACATATCTCAACATCTTTTAAAGATGTTCCTAAATCATTTTGTTCCACTCAACATCTTTCGATTATTTTAGTGTCTTCACTAGAAAAAACAAATATTGTTGCAAAAATTTACATGGCATCTCTAGAAAAAAAATTATAAATGCCAAAAAACAAAAAAAATACATACGAGTGGACTTGAAATATGTCGTATAAAATAAAATATCTTAATATCTTCATTCTCTAACAAAATCTGCATATTGTAATAATAATTGCTCTCCAAGGGCAATAATTAATACAAGTAATACAGAATTTTTAAATTCATTTTTTAAATTTTTATTTGCGCAAACATTTACAATAAATATTATGACAGATGAAAGATGAAGGATGAAAGATGTTGCAAATGTAAACAAGTTTTTTTCATTTTCAACATCTTCCACGCATTCCGCTAAGATGTGAGTAAGTGTAAAAAGGCTATTAGCACTTTAATTTTATCAATTTATCATTTTTTTATTTCAGCTACTGGTAACACTGGTGCAAGCAAAACAAAATATTACCACCGCATACACATAATTTGATCAAACAGTTTGATGTGTGGCCATGGCACTTAGTTGTGTTCACATTAGGCAAATATCTAACGAAATAGGCGTGACCAATAAAATTGTTAATTTCTCCCGTAATAAATGAGTTTATTTTATTTACATTTTTCATGATTTAATTAAATTGAAAATCAAACTTATGTTTTGATAATATTTTGTTTAAAAACAATTACATAACTTTAAATAATAATTTGCTAGTAACAGTGGTCACGCCTTTTTTAAGCAAATATATGTCAAATCTGAATGTAGTTTATGATAGCTTTATTTTACTTTAATGCATCAATAAATAAACTTAAAAGCAAAAATTTTTGTCATAAAATTTAACTTATTAACTTAAAAAAAACCCCTTTTAATTATTTCATTTACATTTTCGAAAATACATTTACACGACAAGGAAAATATAAATTAACATGCAGGTCATTATTACTCATGGTTGCTTTAAAATTATTCTTCTTATTTTTTTCTTTGTAAACGGATTAAAGAGGTAAGGGAACGAATTACCTTTATGTTGGTTGCCTAGAACCAAAGTTATTAAATAAGGCTAAATTATAAAACTATTTCAAAATTATGTATGAAAACGGTTAGAAGCGTAAAATTATTTACAAAAAATAAACCTTTAAAATATGTATTGTACTTGAGAAAAATTTATTTAATTAATTTATATTAAAAAAAAAAAATATGTTGATTCTAATGTTCACATACAAAACTAAAAATATAGTATATATACTATTTTTGAGACTTAAAGCGAAACGACTACATTTTATCGGATGTTTAATATAGATTTTATACAATATATGTATCATCATTAAATAATTAAATTCTTGTCGAGCAAAAACAAATATTAAAAATACGCTTAATTTGTTTTAAAACATTTACGCGTATTTGGCATAAGAAATTTTTAAATATTATATTATAAATTATTATCAAAAATTAATAAAATATTCGACTTATTAATAATATAAATTGTTTTTTTTTCATGATAAAGAATATGTAATAGTCAGATAAAACACTGTAGTTAAAATAGTAAAAAATATTGAATATTAGAATGTCAATAATAAAATAAAAATTCCAATTGAGACGGAAATTAGCAAAACAATAACAATAGAATACAACAACCCAACGAAAACGATTAAGAGGCAGGACTATGTGAATTTGATCTCGCATTTACTGACTCGGATGAACCAAGTAGACTAGATTCAGACGCTTGGTTTGAGTACATGGACATGGAATATGACAGAAAATATGATGATTGCAGCGGAAAAAGTTGCTAACGATTAACCCACATGTTGGGACTATGGTCGAGTTCGCAAAGAAACAAATTTTCCTCTCTAATTACCTTTAAACTTTTAATTTTATTATTGACTTTCTAATAACCAACATTTTTTACTATTTTAGCTACAATGTTTAAACTGACTATTACGTATTCTTTATCATGAAAAAAATAAATAATTGTTTCAATTTCACTTTTTTTTGTTCCTTTATTATATTATTTTTATATGTACTATGTATGTATATATTTGATGTTTTTTTTTCTTTATTTAAAACTGTTCAAAATAAACGAAAAAAAATTAATTTTGTTAGGTTAAGTATTGTTTCTGTAATAAGTTTAATATTTGATTGGTTGTTGCAACTAAAAATTTTTAAATTGTAAAATATAAATAAGTTTTAAAATTCTAAGATTTGCACAATTAAAAAAATAAAATGTATATATATATATATATATATATATATATATATATATATATATATATATATATATATATATATATATATATATATATATATATATGTATGTGTGTGTATGTGTGTATTTTAAAATATACAAAACGAGTAAAATATACAAATAATCGTATAAAAATAAAAACGGTTCTTTTTTAAAACACAACTACATATTTCTGAATTCTCTTGATCACATGCTATTAAAAACAACAAATGCATTTTATGAAATTGTTAAAAAGTTTGCAAGTCTTGAAAAAATTATAAAATCAGAGATTAAAAAAAAAGAACGTTTCAGTTCTATCATAGCTGATCGGTGGTATTATATTATTGCTTAAACAACAAATAACAGCTGAATCGTGTCGATTTTTTTTATAAACTTTGTAAATTACCCGGATTTTTTTTTTATTTTACACAAAATCAGTTTCAAATTGAAGCAGTCACAATCTGGATAGTTTTAAAGAATTTGTTTTAAAACATATTGAGCTAATAATTTTTATATTAAATTCGAAACTTCAGATAACAGTTTGCAGCAACTGATAATTCTTAACTCACTTCTTCGTAATTTTTGTTTAACCATATATGACAAAAAGTAATACCGTTATATGTCAATATATTTCAAAAGTTTTATTTTTAAATTTTTATTATTTGTATGATGTTACAAACTTCTTGCAAAATGCAATAAGCCAATAAATAAATTTGTTAATATCGAAAATAAGCAAAATAAAAATGATTTTTTTTTTTATTTAAATAAATATTTATTTTAAATGTATAGTAAAATTAACATATTTGAAAATATACTCGTTCGTTTACTAAAGTTTTTACTATTTTTACTAGTATTGACAGGACTATTAACGTTTTACGATAAAATTTTTGTAAATAGGCGAATGCAAAAAAGTTCAGTAAAAAAAAAAAAACTTTTTTAATTCGAAAAATGAGATTTTGTTTTAATAAATTTGTTTGGAAATTTTTGTAAAGTTGCACTTAATTGTTGTTTTTTTTTAGTTCGAAGGGTAAACCCTATGGTGTAGTTTACTATAGATTGATGTGATTAATGTGTGGTGTATTTTTTAATTATATTAAAGATTGTTTTATTATTATTTTATGTTAGATTATAGTTTAATGAAATGCCTAAATGGTTTATAACTTTTAGAATTTGTATTCTTAATTTTTTGTTTATTGTTTATATCATGTCATTTATCTAATGATTTTTGTATGCTTCTTTAAGAACTATATGTATGTGCATAACCATTTGATTTTTATTATATTTATTTTATTATAATTAAATATTTAAAAAGTATATAAATGTAATGTGTTTTTTTTTATGCTGAGTAATTAATATAATTTCTTATTTTTATGTTTTTATTATTTTGTATATATTTTTAATTTTTTTATAACATATATAATAAGTTTTAAAATATACTGCTTGCTCATCATGCATTTTATCATTTATCATATTTATTATCAATCAATATGATAGAGAGGCTACGTTTCTTTAAATGAATCCTAAATTGTTTCTTTTTATTTTTATTATAAATGAAAATCGACGTTTTCTTGTAAGCATGTACTAGTTGTTGCCAAAAGCATTTCCAAACAGAACGAAGTCTTTTCAAAAACATTTGAATGGTACTAAAATTAAGAATACATAAATTTGTAGATATAGTATTCATTTAAAACGCGTTTTTAGTTCAATGGTTGACATGTATAAATTAAAGTAAAATACAAAATTTTCGACTTCTTAAAGCTGTAGCCTCGTTTGAAAATACTTTTAATCTTTTTCTTCTATGTTCACCTACTACATGTCGAGACTTACGTATATAAATATTTTTTTTTTTTATTTTAAATATGTATAAATAGACTTTTTTGTTTAATGGCTGCCTTTTCTAACCCCTCTTCTCTAACAAGAAAAAATAACGACATTTTTGAAATTGTCGTTATGTATCAATTACAATATCAATATCAACTCATTGTTATCTTACGTAATCGTTGTTTTGTTGGAATTTCGCCATCTAGACAAAGACTTTCGCTAAGCCATCGGCACCCGCACTGGCTATATAGGGTTTAGTAGCGTGAAACGCGACATCGAATATGCTCTCGTCGAATTTCTTGCGGTGCGCTGTGATTTCCTGCACGCACGTTTTATTGTCTAGATTCCACAGGCGTATCGAACAATCGTGAGAGCCCGACAGCAAATAGAGACCATGGGCATCGACCGCCAACGAAGTGACTGGTTCCAAATGGGCAACCATCGAATGCACCAATGTCCCCGAAGTGTTATCCCAGAAACGTATGTGACGATCCTCGTGAGCAGTGATCGTTATAGGCAAAGTTGGGTGTGAGATCACTTTGTTAATGAACTTCCCCGTGTTTCCAGACATCTCTTGCGCGGCTTCTAGCTTAATGATCTGCTTTCCGGTTTCTGTATCATATATAATACAGTGGGCACTGTTGTATGCTACTACAATGTGATCAACCTCATTGCGTACAAAGTCCACTGACGAGGGAGCGCCTTCCGCCTCCGCGGCCGTGTAAGTGCGTAGCAGTGGCTCCTTGATGTAAGGTGACCAAAGTTTTACTGTCCCATCGGCTGAACATGAAGCAATATTACTGTGCATAGTAGCTAGACCCCAGACAGCATCAGTATGGCCTTCTAGAGTTCCCGAGTGAACATCGGGATCATAACAATCATATGGATCTATGTTAGGCGATGGCAATTGCCAACACTCAATATTACCATCTAGACCGCCCGAATAACAAGTAGCTCCGGTTGTAGACATACCCAAGCACAGAACGGGCCCAGTGTGTGCCCTAAAAGTGTATAAGGGCTCGACATCAAGACTAGCTGACTTTTTGGCTTGCACCGTTTTTTGTAGATTCCATAGCTTTAACGTATGATCCTCTGAGGCTGTTATAAGCACCGGCTCTTCTGGGTGGAAAATTAATGAACGCACTCCATCGAAATGTGAACGTAATGTGTATTTGGCATTCCAAGTCTTACGATAACCAGCCCCACCGGTAGTGCCATCTTTAGCATTCGAATCGTACGAACCCTCTGAATCATTGTTGACAGTCAACTGTGCCAACTCTCCCAGTCCCAAAGAGGCATCAACGTCTTCATCACTTCCGGCAGTTACAGCTGTTATGAGATTACGACGAGCAGCAGCCGAAGCAGCTGTATTGACCGTATTATTGGTTTGTTCGACATTTGATGATGAATATCCTTGATGAGGCAGGCAGACCAATGGGAAAATAAGGTAAATTGGTGGTGGTCGTGACATGATTATAATGATATTAATTTGTTATGATCATTTTTTGTCGCATTAAAATGTTTTTTTTTCCATTTAGAAGTAGTTATTTTAGTTGAAAAAAAGATAAAAAAAAACACAAGTATTAGTTTACAATGTACATCAAAAAACAAATATATAAAACTACTATTATTAAAGAATTTTAGATGTTATAAAAAATGAAAAAAAAAAAAGAAAAAGCCAAGATACGTAATTTTAAAAGTTCAATGTTGTTTCTAAAAAAAAGCTGTTTAAATACTGTGCAAATTATAAGATATTTTAAAATAATTTAAATACAAAGCCTAATGTGCTGTTTACAGAATAAGACACTTGCTGAAGTTGAGTGAACATTTATTTTTAGTATTGTAATAGTAATAAAAGTGTGTTGCATTTCTTTTATAACAAATCACATGTATTTTTTATATGACTGCTTTCCGTAAACAGCACATACATGTATTCAAATAGAGTTTATGACGAGAGTCTATATTCAAAATATGAATACTGTGTATAAAAAAAAGACTCTCGATTAAAGGAATTCAAGTAAATATTTTTAATCTTGCAAAAATAACAAATCGCTAAGATTTTAAAATAGCGTTATTTAGCCTTGCTTTATTTTTAATTTACCCCTATAGGGAACATACAAACTTATATATATTTATAATTATAATACCCCTGCATAAGTAAATTAAAATCATTGAATACACTTAACGAGAATATTAGGTAAATTTAAAGAAGAACCTCATACTGTAGTATGAGATTAGTATTAAAACATATATTTTATATATATGTAAGAATTATTTTTTTTTTTTACATAATTTTTAAGAGAAGTGAAAAATTTTTTTATGTAATTTTGTTAATATTTAATTCTTTATTTTATTTTAGTATTCAGTACATTGCTTTTGTAATATATTGTTATTGGCCTAAGGAAAGGCTTTTTATATTACTTTGAATTTAATAAATAAATAAATAAATATGTATTACAAAAAACTTGAAATATTTTACATGTTATATATTCGCTTGTACACGAATAAAATTTATTTTTGTTTCAATAAATTTTATAACCAAAATCTTTAAACTAACTAGATTCAATTCATACATGCAGTTGTATTCTTGATTTTACATATTATTATATAATATTCACAAATAAAGTTGTTTTTGGAAATATTCATACAAAAATAATGGTAAAAATTGTGGTGCACAGTTCTACTAAATTGACACATTCATAACAGTCACATTTTAGTAAGTGGGCGTGTCACCCATAGAATACACCAATTCATTTCAAGTATAAATTATTATAGAATGTCGGTGTGTCCAATAATTTCTTATCGCGATTTTTACTTAGATATTAAAGTAGAACGACTATTATTTTTCAAAAATCTTTGTAAATAGAAAATTAAATAAATTGAAGAAAAATCATTATATGGAAGGTGGGCGTTAAAATAGGCGTGTCACATTCATAATGTTTTAAGAAAAGTACTGTTGCAATAAATTATAAAAGTTGGTACATCAAATACCGCTATCGCAACTGAAATCACATTCTTAATTTTTCACTTTTACAAGACTAAAATCTCCAACGTGAATACCTTTATTATTCAACAGCGACGAAACATTATTAGGGAGAGTGATTTAAACAATCATAGTTATTATCTTAAAATATACTTCTTTATTGAAGGTTTATTTAAATTAATATCTCCCTTAAATTGAAAATGACGCTGTTAAGATTTATCAAACGAAATAAGTGCATTGTATTAAAAAAACAGTCTATTTTTAAGTAAGAGAAAACAAATTATAACATAAACTACATCAATAACATAATAAGCACCTTCTGTTATAAGATTTATATCATTGAGCAGCTGCTCTCCCAATTCGGCTCCCAGATCTTTTTTTATATAAAATTATTAAAAATAAACAAAAAAAAGTATATAAAACATAAAAATTGTAAACAGTTGTTTATTACATATTGTATCAAGCAAATGAAATCACAAAAAATAAATAGACGGAAAATGGCGATTAGGATAAGTAACACCGCGTAACAAAAATACATTTAATCTAAAATATAAATACTGTTAATTTTTTGCTGAATTTTTCATTTTCGAATCAATTGTCCTTTTTAAAAGACTTTATTTCATTTCATTTATTAATAGTTACGAACTATTACATATTCTTATTAAAGGATATAAAACATAAAATATTTTTGAAATACTACTATGAAATATTTTATATCAATACGGCTGTCAGATAAAAAGAAAATAATCCGTAGAATGAAAATGAGATAAAGTTTTCAAAGTATGAAAAAAGGCTGTTACACGGTACATAAAAAAAGAATAACGATAATGTATATACAATGACGAGAAACATGTACACAAAAGAAAAAAAAATGTATAAGTGAGAATTATTAAGCACTTCGTTAAAGCCAACCTAATTAATAAAACATCAATTAACAAATCAGAAAATTTGCAATATAATCATGATTAACACGAGTTATATTTGGCGTTAATTTAGCAGGATAATAGGAGCAAAATTAAAATAAAATGAGATTTAAAAAAATAAATAATTAATTAATTATGGTGCAGCTTATTAATTTACCTTCACTTAGCATTTCTTTGCCAGATTTAATGCGTTTCTGTGTTTTTATGTCAGTTTCATCGTTGTCGCCAGTTACCATTTCCAAATCGTCGGAAATTTCATCATCATCTGACATTTCTGTGGGTCCCAAAAATTCAAAGTTGGCCATAACAGCTGCCTCAGTATCTAGAATAATTGCATCATTGGTTTGTTGGACCTTTTTTGCAGGTGTGCGGCGTCCTTTATAATTAAACAATGTTAAAAAATATGGCAATATTACAAACAGTTTTTAAAAATGTCTCTAACCTTCAGATTCTGAGGCTCGTTTATTATTCTCATTTCCATTAATATTAGGACTAACATTTTCTTCTTGATCGGCATTGTTATTTAGTCCCAAAATCGAACGCACACGATTTGAACGTACATCAATTATATTGTCAGTATATCCAATTTCGGCCAGATATTGACGCAACATCTGTCGACCTTGGCGCCAAGTAGTATTTGATACTGAACTGTAGGGAACTTCAGAGTCTGGTGCCACCTCTCCACCTAAGGATGAGTCATCAGCCGAAGGATTTAATTCATTTAATTGTGGAGGATCTGTGCCATATTTTAAGCGATAAAATTTAGCGCGCTCCTGCCTTAAAGCATATTCCAACATTTTGATGCGACGTGTTAAATCTGATTTAAGACTTTCCAAACATTTTCGTTCGCCTAACAACATGGCAATACGAGCCTGAAAAGAAATGTTTAAACGATGCAACCATATAAAATATGCATATTAAAAGTACTGCGTAAAATGTTCTAACAGTTATGTTTTTCTACTTCTCTTCACAATGTTTCAGTGTAAACATAAATAACAAAACATTACTCACTAAAATAAATTATTTGTCACTAGAAAATTTTTCTCTACAGCTTCGTAAGCGTTTGTCTTTTCAAACAGAGTTTAAATATTTTTTTTTAATATTAATAATTTAAATACCGGCAAAATAATTAGAAGTAGTGCAAACATTTTTAAGACTTCTAATTCAATAGTGCAAAAACATTCCAAATAAGAAATAATTTGTCATAAATGATGAATTTTAAAATTAAGGCAATATCATGCTATTTACCTTAAACAATTCATGTAAACAAATATTAGCTCATGAACTAATTTGCATGAATTTTAAGCACTTAGTGCTTAGTGCAGTTCATTAATATATTTATACCCTTCACCTGTGGTGCACAAGGGTATATATAGCTTTGTCATTCCGTTTGTAATTTTTACAATTATTAATAAAGGAGTCGATTAAGCCCAGTCAGTGTTGAAATCAACTTTTAGAAGCAACCATATGCCTGCTTTTCCCATATTTTTACCACCAAAATTAAAAATTTTCAGCCATAGAATTTATAGGTACCTTTGCCATTTTATTTGTAGATATAATATGCCTCTAAAGATATTGGTGAAAAATTTTGGATAAAGCGAGCTCTAATCGCTAAAGTTTACAAGCGAAAATCAATTTTTACAGCTTCTAGACAACCGAGAGGGTCAATATTGGTATCATCGGAAAGCGCAATATAAGCACTATAAAACAAATTAAAATTCATGTTGGCCACCACTACAACACAATAAATTTATATGTATATGGGGGTCAAATCTGGTATTTTAAAATGTAACTTCTTGAACCCCCTCGATATTGGTATCAAATGAAAGTGCCAGCAGAATACAGTAAAATATAAAAAAATGTAAAATCCAAAATGGCGTCTAAAACTAGATGGCGGAACAAATAACATGATATATAGGTTAAGCTACGATGTGGGATTATACCTATGTACATGACTGTGAAGGGTATTATCAAATTCGGCACGGCCGAATATAGCACTCTTACTTGTTATATAAACACGTGGTCCACAATGACACGCTTGTGTCAAAATCACAAGTATTTTAACTTAATTTAAACTAATTAAATCAATAAATAGTGGAAACCTTGAAAATCACTTTGTAATAGTTTTTTTGTTGGATCTCTTTGCAAGTTTTCCTTTTTTTTGATGTTCTATTTAATCTTTGCTTTGACATAACTTTTTTTTAAGACGTAGTTTTATTTCAGTTTTGTTCTACTCTTCAATATTTTTAGCAGGAGAACTAATATAATGAACTGTAAAATTTGTTTTTTCTTATATGAAATTTCTGTGAGAGATTTTGATCATTGTGAAAAAAGATGAAAATTTTTCTCTCGGTTACGTTTTTCATATAGAAGTGTAACTCCATATTTTTCCACAGTGGTGAAAATTAAAATTTGAAGTGGGCATGGCATCTTCCATACAAAACCAACAGTTTTTGCCGCTTATTCAGATAACGGCCAGAACAATTTGGATATTTTTTTTTAATAGTCCCTGAAGCGCAAAAAAAGTTGATACTGTAAGAAATCACACATAATTTTTATACTATAGCAATTATAGGTATAACAGAAATCTGGATATGCGACAAATGGTGTTTGCTTTGTATGAGTACTTACATTTTACATATTTAAACAAAATATCCATAAAAACCTTACTTTAATAATAGATTGATAGAAAAACGCATGCATAGGTCCAGCAAAGCTAGCCGGGTCTGCTAGTGTGCTTTAAAGTCTGATTATTTTCCTATTTTGTGTACTATTCCTTTATAAAAATATCTATTATAAAAAAAAACAAACAATAAAAACAAAAAAAAGTGATTACATTAGTTCTGTTAAGTTGCTAAGAGGGCTCTGTTAACTTATTAGGTTTGTGTCTAAGGTACAAATTAAAAATTGATCAGTATTACGAAAAATTATTTGTGCTCTTGTATGTTTTAATCTTCAACAAAATACAAAATCAAGACTTGAGTGAGGGAGGAATTTAAAGTGAAAAATATCATTTTTTTGTTTAGATATCTAGATTTTCAATGTATTTACAGCCTTAACTCAATTGTACAGCATTTAGTTCGAATGCCATTTTGGATTTTAAGTTTGGAACTTTTTCATTCATTCTTAATGTATGTAAGAATTCATAAAAATCGTTGAATCTAATTAGTTGATAATTATGATATTGTATTATCAATGTTTTCAATTCGCGTATAAAGTTTCATAAAAATCTTTTAAACACAAACGGTTGAAAATTTATATTTACTAATAATAATTCTAATTTAAAATTGTACTGTCCAGCGAACCAAATTTGTATAGCAGATGGGTTATGAACCCCTTAAAAAAAGTTATTTATATTCATTAGGTGAGTTACCATTTTTAAATAATTTTCACAGAAATATAACACGCGTAAAAGCAGCGGTATTTAATTTTGTGATATAACGTACTATATTTTTAATTATGGAATTATACAAGAATACAAGGTTTGTACAGGAACAACTAATATATTATTTTAATGTAATTTTCGGCGGTTAATTCAAATATAAATTATTTTTTTTTAAATATGTATTTTTATTTTTTTATAGCATAATTATTAAACTTGAAAAAAATTGTATAAGCTCTCCATTTTTAATGTCCTAAGAAACGAAATAATTTAGATTTTGCTATAATTTGCTTTATATCTCTAAAGGCGTAGAGATAATACTCGAACCAAATAATAAATTAAGTTTATTTACTTGAGAGACAAGCATAAAAACTATATATTATTCATTCATTTTTTTCATAAATTTTCTAAACTAAGTTTTTTTTTGCTGTGCAATAATATTAGCTGGAGAAAATTTTGGATTTTTTTATATAAAGTTTGATAATTAGAAATAATATAATTATTATATATATGTTGTATTGTTATTAATTCTAATTAATGAATCATGTTGTTAATTTAGTTTTTATTGTATTGCCACTTTCGTATTTTTTTATCCATTATTTTGTTAATTTTATATTTATAGCACATCGTTGTAAACTCATAACCATATACGGCCCACTAGGGCTCAGTTAATAAATGAAACTTAAATAAAAAAATATAAATAAAAAGAGTAAAAATTATAAAATTTAAAACGTTGGAAAAGAACAACTAATGATCAGCTGACGAATTGAAACTAGCTAATTAAAAAGTGTACCCTGCTGTAGGTTTCTCTCTATGCCTAGATTGAAAGAGTTGAGTCAGAAAATTAAATTAAAAATATAAGAAGAATACACAAGTGCAAATATAATGAACATTTTTTTAATGTTTAATTCGAACCTTCGCCTTTTTTAAATAAGTGTAAACATATACAAGTGTATCGGTGGACACAAGTAGAAAGGCACTAACTCACAATTTTTACGAAATTTAGTTTTTCAGTGAATCCAATACATTTCACACAAATACACATCAACATAAAAATTAGCAATTTTACAAAAAAAGTTTTAATTTGATAATACAATTTCAATTACGTTTTCATCTTCTCCAATTATTTGAGTTAGGGTCTTTCAACTTGTAAACAACGGTATGTAATATTTGTTGTCATTGTTTGTATATTAATTGCTTATTTATTTATTTTCTGCAAGATAGTTAGCCACTAAGCTAGAAAGTCATACAGTTTGGCATGGTTTGGGTTGTTCTTGCATGCTGTGTTGTCTCGCTGTTGAGCGATGATGTGTTATCGCCTAATTATAGAAGTGTGCTCATTGTCACGGACGGCAGCATAGCTAAAATTACTTTTATAGTATTTTGTTTAAATAAGCTGTTAAAATTTGTAATAAAACGGAAACAAATATTGCATACTGTTTTCTTTTATGATAGACAAAATGCATGAGCAGATATTTTTACTTTGGTTAAATTTTATTATTCACACTATTTTCCTTTTTGTTATGGAATATTAATGAGTACTAAATGATATTTATTTTAAAAATTGTTAGACATATAACATAACAAACAATTAGGATTCCTAACTCCTCGGACTGTTTTTTATTTTCGGGAAAGGAAATATGAATTATTTTATTCCTGAAACAAAAACATCAATACTGTAAAAAGGCGACCCTAAAGCTCGAAAAATTTATTTGCAAAAATACCTGTATAATTTACACAAAAGAAAAATAATTGTACAGTGAACTCGCAGAAACGTGAAGATCCAGTAACATGAACTACCTAAAAACAAGAACATTTTTTTTTATTACATTGACTACTCTATAACGTGAACAAAGGCTGAAGGAAGAAGAATTTCGTAGTTAGTTTGTTGTAACTTTTGTTGCATGATAAGTAGCTTCAGTATTAAGGCGGCAGTTCTATTGAAAGCATCTCTCTGTGCTGGCTTTATATATGGGCAATTCCACGTCATCGTTCGTGACATTTGTACTCCTATAAAGTGGAATAATTTTTGCAAAAGTAAGAGTAACTGAAACAAAATTAGATTTTTATGTTCCATTCAGAGGGTATTTTATTTAAAAAAAAAAAATTATATTCGAATAATTGTTGTCTAAAATATCGAGCAAAATAAGAGACATGTGACATAAAACAGAAGTGATTTTGAGGTATATATGGAAATATGAGAAAGTCTGCGAATCTTGAGAGGTACTTTTCTTTTTTTAATTTCTTGCACTAAACCACATATTTTTCATTTACAATCCATCATACTTAATTGAAAACAATCTTTAAATGATTTAATAATAAATATTATTTAATATCGTACGTGACATATCTTACGTGACAGATTTTTCTCTTATAATATTTTTAGGTATATATGTTAAAAAAAAGTTAAATTCTAAATTATGTGCTAAGTTTTAACTGCCACCTTAGCCTACTACAAACTAGTTAAATTCTAACTTTTTCCCTTAATGAATATGCAGTTTGAGAGACAATTATAAAGTGCTTGTTATAATATGAAAACGTAAGAAGTTTTTTTTATCTTTGGAATGAGCTGGACATTTTACCAAGAGATAATCAGATTAAGGTTTTATTATTTTTCTAAAAATAATTTAATAAGCTCTAAATACCTGCGCATAGTAAAATTTGAGTGTTTTTTTTATCATTAAACCTTTATTGAGAGTTTTAGTTTTTACAGTCGTGGTTGACATATTCATGGAATTGCCCATATAGGTATATAAATAATATAAACAAGTGATCTCTAAAAATATTTTTATTGAAAATATGTCTAATAAAAAACCAGAAGTGTTAAATCTTCAAGAAAAGTCAGATATTTTAGAGCTTTTACGCAAAGGTTCATCTGTAACTGGTTTGTCGAAAAAGTATAATGTCGCCAAATCGACAATTTGTTCAATAAGAAACAATAAAGATGAAATTTCGAAATGCGTTAAAAATACATTTTAGGGTCCTGGAAAACAGAAAACACTGCCTACTTCGGAGCTTCCAAAAATGGGAAAATCTCTGTACAAATAGTTTACCCAACTTCGAAATAAAATCCTACCGGTTAGCGGCATTATGATTAAAAGAAAGCTATTGAATTTCACAATCAAATTAAGAAAAATAACCATGCTAAACCTTTATTTTGGATGAATTTAATAAATAATTGAGAAATAAGTATCTTAAAAATTATTATAAAAGTTATTATTAAAATGTCAGAAACTTACAAAAAATTTAATCAAAACATGTTTCATAGGGGAAAATAACGTACATACTTTATTTTAAATTAAATAAAAGATAAAAGAGACTAAAATATGTTATAGAAAAAATGCAATCTAAAACGTGAACACCCTTGGTAAAAATTAGTTCACGTTTCTGTAAGTTTACTGTATTAATTGTTTCTCCAGTTATTTTGCACATACATTTACCTAATGTAAATACTTCTATTAAATGTAACTTTACAAAAATATTGGGATAAAGCAAAAATACAAAGTTATAATGTTAAATTTTGTAGAGAATTGTTTTCAGGTAAGTAAACAATGCAAGGAAATGCCTAACAACAAAAATATTTATATAAATACATGATAATGCGTTTATTTGTATGTTACTGTAAATTTATTTTTAAGTCAAACTTGTGTTCTTTTTGTTTAATACAAACATCATTAATTTAGTTTGGTTTCTTTTTAAATTAGAATTAAACAATTTCATATTATATTTATTTATTTATTTAAATTGCAATACAAGCCTAGAAGCCCTAAAATAATATATGTATTAAGCTATACATATACATATGTATTTATATTTGCGCAAATAAGCGTAACTACTATTTTTAATAAGTATTTATATAATTTATGTAACCTTTCTTAACGAATTAAAATAAAAACATATTACAATGAATCAATATGTTTTTATTATAATTTCTATTTAAAAAGATTTCTTTATTTTTTTATTGTAAATATTAATACCTACATACATACATGTGTATGTATATAATGAATTCAGGTTTTTCTTAGGTATATTGATTTTATCGTTAAATCAATCATATCATTTTCTTATACCAATTTTTCTAAATTTTCACAAAAGCGTGTTAAATAAATGAATAAAAATAATGTATCTAAAAACATTTTTTACGGATATGTAGATACATACATACATATATACATACCTAGATAGGTATATTTTAGTAAAAATCTTAAATGATAGTTACACACAACAATTTTTAGTATTTAAAATAATTGTTGATAACAGCAAGTCAAACAGAACTAAAATAATTAAACTACACATCATATTAAGCCAACTGAATCAAATTATATTGAAAAAAAACTAATAGTTACATACCTACCTATTATTTTATCTATGTTCATATTTTTATAAGACATTTCTATAACTCACCTGTAATTCTGCACGGTCTACATCCCACTGAGAACGCTCTAGTTCAAAACGTGACCACTCATGTTGTATAAAATGTAAAATGCCAGGTATTGTGTATTGAGGTGTGGCCTGTTGATTATTAGCAATAGAAGTACCACCATTGCCTTCATCCACATTGCCGGTAGAACTAACTCCACCTAGTCCACCTGTGTTGGAGACATTGTTACCACCAACTAAGCCAAGGCCAGAATTGTTGCCTAAACTGTTATTAGCTGCGTTACTAATGCCACCACCACCGACGCCACTGCCACCGAGACCACTCAGCCCAGTGCCAATAACACCTCCAGTAACAGCACCTGTGCCGCTACCTACCGGTTTATTATTTATGCCAGTCGTCGCTCCTGAATTGGTACCCATTTGTTTTATTTTTTAATTTGATGGCTTTGTGATATTTTTATTTATATTGTACTTATTTTTATTTCTATTGTTTCCTGTTTAGTTATTTTATTTTTGGTTAATAAAATATTAAAATAATTTGACAATCACTCAAAATTATTTTTTATTATTTACTACTTTTAATTGGTGTTGTATATTTTCTTTTTTAATACTATTATAACTTTTTTGTTACGTAGCTAAGATTTTTGCCGATGTTTCCGATTCTATATTATTTCGATTGACAATTGGAAATATTTATTATACAATTTAATATTATTGCTAAAATTTTTTATTTATATGTATATTGTGTTGGTCCTGTTGAAAAACAAAAAAATAATTTAGGTAGGTATTTATTGTTCAGTGTCTATCACCTAGATATAATTATAAATGAAAAATAAAAATACAACTTAGCTTTCAATAGTTCCAGCCAAAGGATGGATATAGAAAGCATAACAAAAATGTTTTACGAATATACTAGAATATGGTCACGTAGAAAAATTACAAAAATTTAGTTTTAAAATCTTTTAAAAATGTATTCTTTGGTTGCAAAAAAGGCAACAACATGACAGTCATATCTATTGTACATAGGTACAATAAACAAATGCAGATTAGAAAATTAAACTTATTACAAAAAAAAGAACGCTCTTCAATAATGAACATACACACAATCACCACAAACTATTTTGATTATAAAATATAAATAAAATAATAAAAGCTCTCACATTTAAAACTGGCAAACACTGTAAATTATAATTGAACAAAGGAAATATGATTCCAGAATTGAAAAAACATTTCACTTATATTACGAATTTTCATTATGAACGCAGACGTAGAAAAAACGGCAAACAGAAAAGTTGAAACAGGCAAAATTTGCTTAAACCCCTTTAGGGATTTACAAAAAAAATTAATTTATGATTCCATATATATTATATATATACATTTGAAAAGTTGTATGCATTTTTAATTTTATCAAAATTCAGCTTAAATTAATTTTCTTGTACATATGTATTACGTTTTTTCTTCCTTTCTTTCTTCTTTTGTAGACAAATGGCAATGCTTTTTTCTTTTGTCAATAAATATTTTTCTCAATGGCTGCATTCATGGTTGCCATATTAAAAAAAAAATCGTTAAATAATAAAAAAATAAACTTTTAATACAAAATTCGTCTTCTGCACTATTAATTTGTTTTGTAATTATGCTAAATTAATGCACAATTTATTTTTCATTTATAACAAAATTTTAACTTTCATACCAATTTTTTCTTTATGATTTTTGCGTTTCTTTCTTGTCTACGTCGTCGTACTTCTCTTCACTTTTCTATTCCACTCACACACACATCTTTTTTAGTTTTATGTTGCAAATTTTGTATGAATTCTATATTGAACCTAAACACCACTTAACTATATGTTTTTTTAATTACAGTAGTTCTACGTTTAATAAATACTTTTTAAATGTTTAATATTTTTCCTTGGTAATTTAAACAAACAAAATTTTAAAAAATTTCTTTACCCGAGAGCAGAAAAATTTTCACATTTCACACACACTCACGAAAAATTGAATGGGTTTGACAAACCATAGTTGTAAATTTAAGCATCCAATTACAATATTCAGTTATATGGCAGCCTAGTAAAAGCTTTCCTGCTGTGAGAAATAATAATTTTTAAAAGCAAATAAATTTTCAATGCTCACCAAGTGCAAGGTATATTGAACTAGGTAGCCTCAATTCATTAGCTGCTACTTTCCATATGTCATAATTTCACTCATTCTCTCCCTTCTCCTATAAATTACAACTGTCAAACTTCATATAAAAATTTATTTCCTAAAATCCTCTCCGAATTGCTATTACCTTACATAATTACACCATGACCAAATGCTTATTATCAATCGATCGATGATTTAAAATTAGGGACTAAATGGTAGTTGCTTAATATAATGTTCCACAAAATTTGGTATACAATTAAAATAATTCCTTAACGCTTACGAAGTTGTCTCATTTCATATACATATATTTTTAATACTAATTATGTGGAAAGAAAATATATATATTTTAATATTTTTTGGTCGTGTAAAATTTTTACTAGACAAATTTTATATTAATTCCTTAGCATATATGTAAATATATAACTTTACGAAAATTTTGTCACAATATTCGAAAATTTGTTTATGGTATTTTCACAATTGCTGTATTTATAGAGTAGAAGCTATTGTTTTTATGGTAAAATTTTTTAAGTCTTTTTAAGATTTCTAAACATTTTAAATTATGCCTAATTATACACCTTGTGAATTCACCAAAGAAAGAAAGAAAGAAAGACGCAGAAAAAAGAAAACAAAATATTAATATTAACATTGTACATGTAAAAAAATTTAGTTTTTAAAAATATATGTCAATACATAATAGCAAAAGAATCGTTTTTATCTAATAGCTTTGGTGAACTTTCTTTTCATATATATTTTGTAAAGTTTTTAATTATAGAACAATCTTCAGTAAAATTTTTAATTTTATGTTTTAAGATATTTACGTGTTGACCACCTAGAAATATAAGCTTGAACATTGGAAATTTGACGCCGTTATTCTGCCGGAGTTATTGCTTATATTAAGACATAATCAATCGCTCGTGTGGTCGGAGGTAAAATTATTTAAATTTTCCTTTGTTTCTGCGAAAAATAAAGAAAATGAAACGATTTTGACAATTTATTGCGGCAATCATTATTAATCCAGAATTCAGCAAAGCAATAATTGTGCAATAAATTGCTACATATAGCAGTTTGCGGTCTACACGTCGCAATTTCTATGGCCGCAATAAAATTTAACAATTGAGGCAATAAAATAAAAGCTGCTACGTTTGAAAATCTGAAGAAGGACGCTTTAGACTAAAATACAAGTCGTAAGATTTAAATTAGATTTTATAAAGGGTACTCGTAAAGGGTAGTGCAAACCGTTTACATTATTACTGCCATATTCATAAACTATATTTTAATTTAATTGAAGATTTATTTGAGAAATTTCTGTAGAAAGTCTGTCTAATTAACCTATATTTTTTATGATTATGACAGTGAGTGTAAAGTAGAATCAAAGTAATAATGATTTAGAAAAAATAAACTAAAAGTCTGATTGAAACAATAAATTATAATCAAGAGTACAAAAGAGAATAAAAAAAAATCTTTGTAAAAATAAAGAATGTTAATATGAACTCAAGCCTGATTAAAAATTTAAATATTAGTTTAAACAGAAAAGTTCAACAAAGTAAAAATTCAATTAGAATAAAAATATCTAATTTTCAATTTATTATTGCAATTTTTACAAAAGTAAAATTTGGGTTTTATTTTGAATAAAACAATTTATGGTGTTTGTAGTTCTACAAAAACAACAAAAAAATTTCTTCTACTCTTTGTAACATAATCAAAATATATATTGCTTTTGTTATGTTGTAGAATTACTAGGACATCTTAATGTGATTGCCAATGATCAAGGCGAATTCACATCAGGGGCTCAATTCTCGTTCTGTGAAACTTTGAAAAAGTTTTTGTATAGCAAAGGGTATGGTGGTACCATATATTACACACAAAAACTTTTTATTTCATAGAACGAGAATTGATACCCTGGTGACAATATCCCTACAACAAACACAAAAAGAATTAGAAAATGTCAATATACAAAGAAACAAATTTTTTTAATTTAAATTCCATTTAATATAGAACAGAAGTATTTTTAATTTACTAAAAATTTTCTGCTAGCTTACATCGTAAATTTATGCTCTTTAAGAGTTTTGCAATTCTTCACAAATTTTACAACTTTTATAAAATTGTTCTGCTAACGCACATAAACACATTGAATGTAAACAAACTTTGACATTGTGCCAATCAAAATAAAACAATCAGCTGGCTTCGTAACATTACCTAACGTGATTTCGCCTTGATACGGTCCGCTTGTCAAATTTTTGTCCGTTTGGTATATTCGCCGTAGTGTTTCCTATAGCAATGCTAATTCTGACTTGAATTTACTGGAAACATTGCAGTGTACAATATATGTTGGAGAAATCGTAGAGTACTTTTTTTTTACTTTATTAATAAAAACTTAAAATTTATAAATAACAAGTTTACTTTTATGTTACAGACAAGAAACTGAAGACATTAAGGAAAATTTAAGTTAGTAACATTCAAACTGAAATCTGTTATAAATTTTACAAGCAAATACTTATATATTAAAAAGTAAGAAAAATATGAAAATTAAATTTACAAGAATTCTTCACACCAATCATTTAGGCAGTTGTAGCAGTCGGAAGCTTGTTTAGAACTGGCATTACACGTATCTTTCATCCATTCTCTAAATAATTCTTCGTCTTTTTTCAGAACTAAATATTGACCCAGTACTGTATAAGCCTGAAGACGATTCAAAACACGGATACATTAAAAAAAGTACAGTTTTAGTCAATGTAAAAAATTTGATTTAAATAAAGGCAAAAAATACACAAATACATTTAAACATACAGCCTTAAATTTACTTTGCATACTAATGCTACAACCAACTTACTTTATCAAATCCAGCTTCTACTAAACGTCCTCCCAATGTCTCACCGATGCCCGCCAGATCTGTAACCGGCTTATCACTCATTGGTTCGGCAACAAAATTTCTATACTTTTGTGAAGTGCCTGACATATTTAATTCTTATGAAATACAAAATTAAAAATTTTAGTTTTCTTTATAGACGCCGTCCGGATTTTTTATTATTGTTAGAATATATAGTAAAATTCCACAAATTTCGCAAGAATGACGCACACCTTCAACAATAATTGCTTGTTTATGAATAGATGTATAAAAAAAAACGCCAAAATTGTCATAGTTGCTTGTAAAAGTATGAATATCAGTGATGTCAACATTGTGCTATTAGAGAAATTTAAGCGTTTATTTGTTAATCTCTAACAATCAGAAAAATGTCATTTGATTGGAGAATCGGAATAAAAAAAAAAACCAAATTTTAAAATAAGTACTGATTCCCTAATTCTAATTACATTGAATTGTAACATAAATGCAATTTCAAAATACATATATGTGTACCGATAAAGAGTGCTGATGATAAAATCGTAGATGGTTTCGAAAATGCATTCCACTCGGCTAATATCGGAATAGTTTTTTTAATTCTTAAACGATTACAATTTGATTTAATTTAGAAAATGTTTTAGGTAATTAGGATAATAGAATAAATGAACTTGGGCCAAAGTAGGAATGATTTACAGTAAGTTCTTTGTTTTCGAAATAATATTAACAAAATTCCTTAAATGCCTTAATAGATGCATACATATGTAAAATCTTATTTAAATAAACTTTTAATAGGGCATTTACATATATATTACTCACACACGGGCTATAAGTGATATGATAAATAAGTTTAACATTTCTTTTCATTTTTCTACTCGCGAAAAAATTAAATCATCCAATGTCGTTTATAGAATGTGTGCATGCTTTGATTTTTACTCAATCACTCAAAACATTTATAAACGGGTTTTATCAATTTTTGCTGACTCACCCTTTGTTTCACAAAAGCTCTACTCCTTGTTAGTACAAATAAAATTTCATACATATAAAATCAGAATAAAAAAATAATTGTAAAATTGTATGTATTTTTAGAATGAAATTGGTAAGCAGTTTCGATTGAAAATCTTATGATCCTACGATAGTCACAAACCGTAAGCTCAAAAAGTACATATTATACTTAAGTAATATAAGATATAATCAGTTCTATATCTTTTCATGATTTTTTATAATTAATTTTACAATAAATATACAATTAAAATATTTAATTGAAATTAATTATAAATGAGTTGATCGTGCTGAATAAACCTTTTCTTTGTATTTGTTAGAAATAATATCAGTAACACCCAAAAATTAAAAATAAATGTTTTAATTATCTTTGGAAAATTGAGAAATACTAAAAAAATAGAAAAAAGACAAAAAAAAATTTTAGAATCAAGGCAGTCGTGTTTCACATACTTTTTCTTTCCCATTGTTTCCTTTATCTCTTAAATTTTAAACAAAATTTGGAATTTATGATAAAGTTAGCAATTTATTGCTTAGATTTTAAAAAATCTTATTTTCTAGCGATTTTGAGGCCACATTCAGCGGGATTTGTTGAAAAAAGTTTCTAGCACTGAGTACGTATACACATATTTGGGGGATTCACAGTAGTGTCATAAAGTCATATGTCCTATAATAATAGCATGAAAAATTAAGACTATTGTGAACAACCCCTCATAATTAAGTGTGCTATTTTGAATTTAAATCAGCTGATGTAAAACAATTATAAAAATAAATATTTTCTTTCATAATGCCAAAAAAAAAAGTAAAAAAAAACAAAATAATAGCCAGTTTGTGCGGAAAGTACATTTTAGATGTTGTAATGGCAAACTCAAGTAAATAAATTACAAATAAATTAAATTTTGTTTGATAAACAAAAACAGCAGAGTTCTTAGCCGATCTTATTTGACGCCACCAGGGATTTGTTATCAAAAATTAGCAACTGCGCTCAAATTTGGATGTCGGCCTGATAAAATTATACAATGAACGGCGACAGCTTACAAAAACTGTTGCGGCTTGGCTTAGCCGGCTTAGCCGTTTAGCACAGGTCTCTGCTTATTAAATACGACAGCATAATAAACATAGCGTACAAAGTTCTATTATTATAAGACACTTTTTGTTTGAAAAGCAACAACAACATTTTTAAACCATTGTAAAATTTTAGGACAATAGGACAATATGACATGATAAGACACCTTGTGAATCACCCAATTATAAACGCATACTTTTATATTTATGCGAATTTAACTGTTATTTAAAAAATAATAAAAAATGCTGATGATAACCGAGTTAAAAAGTCTTTCCTTTTTATTAAATTTGTTTTTTTTTAAATCCACACAATTTAGAGGAACACTTGTTAAAATAATAATCCAAATCTGTTGGTTACGTGCAATCGAAAAATTAAGCTTTTAAAACAATTGGTAAATAATTGAAAAAAATAAAAAAAATTAAAAAATTAACATTAAGTTATTCATTGATAAAAAAGTAAAATAAATTTAATTTTGCATGCTTTTGAATTTACTAACTACGCCCCTAATCTTTTAAAATACAATTTCGTAATATTTACTTAAGTTTTCTTAGCCTATTTCACAGTGGGACTATTTATTATAAGTTTCATGATATCAATGTTGTTAAATTGTTTTTTATACAAATTGCATTTTTGTAGCACCCTACCATGAGTATTGTAATTAATAATACAATTTCAATGATAAGCTATTTGTTGTTATATGAAAACCAATAAATAACGTTTAAGAATAAAAGATTTCATTTATTTTATATATTATTAGTTTTTGTTTGCCAATAAAAAGCGGAAACCTTTAAAATATATTTAGTTTGAAAAGATAAGTTAAAAAAACAAGAATAATAAAAAAATAGTAATAAAATATATATATTAAAAATGTGTAAAATTGTAAAGTTTATTATTAAACTTTCATTTTTTGGAATAATTTTTAATGGTAAGTTTATTTCTTACAATATCTGCGTGTGCCCGCGACTACGTCTGCGTACTTATCAGGATTAAAGGTAGTCTATGTGTTGATCTAGGTTGTTATCTATCCCTGTGTCAAATTTCATATATGTATGTATATATGTAGTTCCGTTCATCCTTTTTGCGTGATTGAGTAACAAAAATCCAAACATTCATATTATTATATATATTAGTATTAAAAATTTGTTATACGTAAACTCCTTCTTAATTCGTTGAATCATAATACTGACCTAATTAGACTTACATATGTACATCATTTTCTTCTTATTAATTCTTAATGATGTCAATTAAATTTAAATTGTATACTTAATCATAATACTAATTGAAAAATTTAATTTTTAGGATATAAAACCAGTATAGAATTTATATAGTGTATGAAAGTACATAAATATAAAGCGAATTTTTATTTTAAAATAATATTTTAAGGTTTTTTCGTCATATATTAAGTTGTTACGGAATATTCTTCAAGTGATATTTAATTAAGAAAAAAGTGATTTTAAAACGAAAGTAGTTTAAAAAATTCAAATTTTCGATCTTTTAGTGTTTTTATGATGTGCAAACTAGCTAATTGTATTGCAATTGTGTTGAAACAATAAAAAATAAATAAATAAAACACTTTAGCGCCGAGTTTTACCAGCGAAAAAATGAAATCGTGATTTTTCTGTTTGTGAAAAGAAAAGAAGAAATAAATTCTGACTCCTCAGTGGAACTTATCATAAACTACCTGAACCGAGACCCCATCAGAATTGTTTTATTCGTTAGAATATACATTTTAATATTTTGTTAGTGCACAAATTCTTCTCTGCGACAAAGAACTTTGATCTTTTTCACAATTTGTATAAGCGGAGTTATTCGTAACAAAAATTGTGTGCTAATTAGTAAACTGCTATGGAAATTCACACATAAAAAGTTAGCAGCTAGTTACTTAGAATACAGTTTTCTTTTAAGTTTTTATTGTTTTAAGAAATTCTGTTGCCATTAACATAATGATATTTAAAAACTAAACAGAATATTTACGCCAGTTTAAAAATGTTAGTTTTTACCATTGATAAGGTACCTATTTAACTTTGCACTCAATTTATTGGTAACAAGAATTCAATTCTGCGCGATAAAATCAATTATATAAGGACAAAATCTAAAAAAACGCCACACTAAATAAAGGGTGGTCGAACCACAACGTACGTCAAGTTTTTTGCCCAACTTAATTTTTTTAGTTTCAGTGTTTGACATATTTAACCATGGAAAGGTATAAATACATTTGAGCAGCGCGTTAAGATTGTTAAAGACTTTTACGAAAATATGGACCATCGGATAAAAGTATGCCACCGAAGCTGTGGCCAGCATTTAACAGATATTTTGTTTCACACATAATTGTCATAGATCCTTTTATCATAATAAAAACTTCTTTGATAACTTTTTCTTTTATTTACAATTAACATCGCGAGTTTAAGTTGGACCACCTTATAGCTAAACTTTACTAAATACGTTGCCTAATAAAACCAAACTCTTTTTATACCCTTCACACAGTGAAAAAGGGTATATATAGGTTTGCCATTCCGTGTGAAATTTCTACAATTTTCATTTCCGACCCCATAAAGTATATATTTTCTGAAAGCTTATGAATAGGGGAGTCGATAAAGCTCTGTAAGTCTGTCCGTGTGTATGTTGAAATAAACTTTTTGAAGCCCCTCGACATCGCTTGGACCCGGGTGTGGTATTAAAATATCAGAAATATTTGGGAGTAGATCATACGTACATACAAAGGTGTATACTGGTTAGAGAAAACGTGGCATCGAATCCCAGCTGAGCCAAAAAAAATTTTTTTATATTTTTTTTATTTTTTATATAATATATTATTTATATTTTTATTATTTTTTTTTAATTTTTTTTATTTCTTTTTTTTAATTTTTTTTTTAATTTTTTTTTTGTTTTATATTTTTTTATATAAATTTTAATTATTTTTTAAAATTTTTTTAGCATACATACTACATACGTAAATTTATAATTTTACAATGGGATGTTTTTATATATGTATGTTTTTTATATGTACGTATTTCATATGGGATGAATGGTGATACAAACTACTGTTATTGCATGACTACACGTTGTGAAGGGTATATAAGATTCGGCACGGCCGAACATAGCGCTCTTACTTGTTATTGTTAAAGTTTTATAAAATAAAAAATTTTTGTTTTAATAATTTTTAGTTATTTAAAAAAAATCAAATTTAACTTAACCTTAAAATGCTAATAATTTATATTAAAATAACAAAGAAAGAGCGCTGAATTCGTCTGTGCCGAATTTTTGATACTCACCACCAATTTTCTATAGTACTTTTATAGAAAAAAATGTTTTTTTTTATTATTAACCGTAAACACTATGGATTAATCGTTTTATACTAAAATATGTATTACTTTCTTTTTGTAGCTTTGATTTGCTATTAATTTATTTTCTTAAATTCAACCTTACAGTGGAACTTTAATTATTTCTTCATTAGAAGTGATACTACTCACTTTTCTACAATGTTGTATTTTACGGAAATTGAAGAGTATGAATTGGTAGTTAAAAGAAATGTTTACTTTGTGTAAGCGTGGTACCTCCAAATTTTAAAATAATGTAATTAATGTTTGAATTCAACATAGATAATCCATTATAAAGTTCTTTTTATTAAAAATGTTTGTCCATATAGAAATAAAACGAGTTTGAGTTAATGCGTTCAATGGGAAGTAGGCGTTGAAGTGCGCTTCTCACTTTTAATTTTTCGCATTATAATAAAATCTATCAGAAAACTACATATGCGAAATTTTATCTAATTTTATCAGTTTTATGAACATTTGATCTTTTTTGATAGTGGAAGGCGTGTTAAAGTAATTTCTGCTTATAAACTTAACTTTTCAATATAGAGTGCTTCATTCTTACAAAATATTTGTCCATAGATAAAATATATATGAATCTAGGATAAAAGCTTTATATGGGAGGTGGGCATGTCACCTTGATTTTCCGGCATTATAATAACATTAATTGGAAAGTTATATGTATATGCAAAATTTTATTATCATACATCTAAATCTTTCGCTTTAATGAGCTTTTTAATTTAATTTATAGTAATATACATATATAAATATATATATGAACAGTAGGCATAGAAGTAGGCGTGTCTCTTAGAATATCTATATCAATACAATCGTACGTCTAATTTTGTCAGTTTTATTACGTTTTAAGTTTTAAATAGATTAAAAAAATACTATGCGCTATAAATTTTTATACATGATCTACTCTTGCATTACTAGCATAACTCTTATGCTTATATAGCGTTTTAGCCCATTTTCAATACCAAACATTTCTAATGTACTAGAAATACTATGGTAAAGCTTGGTACTCATAACTTTTTCTGCTCGAGCTCTAAATAACACGAATAAAAGCTCAATAAAAAGATTAAACAAAATCATATCTAACTTAACAAGCTTAAAATATTACTAATGTGTTAAATATTTTACGACTAATTGTACAAAAAAAGTAAAAAAAATTAATGGCCGCCATCACATCAGCCCACTGTTTATGCAATATCTTTAGCCCTTGCCGCAATGAGTTGTCTTCAACTTTCGTTTTATTACAATGGCTAATTGGAGGTGTTTCATCATTATTAAAATTTATAAAACCAATGATGCAATTGTGTAATAAAACAAATTTTAAATTTTTGAATTTTTATTCTAATTATTAAAAATAAACGTTTAATTTTTTTTTTTTTCATGATAATAGTGGGTATACGAGCCCAAGTGGAACTAAATGAAGAGGACTATAATGATACCTGGATTTATATGCCCGATGGAGATGGTAATCCTCAAGTAGCTTATTTAGTTGAACCACCAGCGGAAGATAATCGGAATGAAGTGCCGAAACTAATACAATTTGAATATTATGGAGGGTAAGGGAAAGCAGATAATTTTATTTAATATTTTTTAAATCAATCTATTACCTGAAAAAAAAAACGTTAGTTCAAATCCTGATACACCTTTGGTAAATACGATACCATTAGATGTTGAAGAAGATTTTTTTTATTCACGAGCAAAACGTGATACTTGGGAGGAAATGGCGGAAAAGTTCAATCCAAAATTAGATACAAAAATATTGGTTCATGGTTGGAAATCTAGTACCCAAAGTAATTCTATACAATCCATAAGAGGTGCCTATATGCAAAAGGGACATATTAATGTTTTTGGTATGTTTTGTGTTTCTTTTCCTAAAACTATATTTAAAATAAATCTTGGCTTATATGCATAAGCCATTAATTGGAGAGATCAAGCTGACAATATTTATTATTTGAGACCGGCCCGTTATACTGTACAAGTTGGTCGTGCAGTTGCTAAACTTATCGACTTACTGGTAGAGGAAAAGGGAGCCGACCCAATGCGTATACATCTTATTGGACATAGTTTGGGTTCACATATTATGGGCTATGCAGGTTCTTATACAAAATATCGTGTTAGCAGGATAACTGGTAATAATATTTTTAAATATTACCTCAATCAAAGTAAGATTTTATTATTTTGTTTAGGTTTGGATCCCGCCCGTCCCGCGTTTGAAGATTGCATTGGACCTGAAAATCATTTAGATCGAACTGATGCCGAATTCGTGGATATTATACATAGTTGTGCTGGCTTTTTGGGTTTTAAAAATCCCATTGGTCATGTTGATTTCTATCCTAACGGTGGCCATCCCCCACAGCCGGGCTGCACAGAAATAAGTCAAATCTTTAGTAAATCAATAATTAAATAAATTTTTTTAATATATGTAACAGAAATTTATTTTGTTTAAAAAAAATTTAGCTGGTTGCAGTCACGGAAGATCGTACGAATACTATGCCGAATCTATTAATAGTGATAAAGGTTTTTATGCTACGCCTTGTGCCTCACTGCATGATGTTAAAGGTGAAAATTGTACCGGTACGAAAATACTCATGGGAGATCCAGTACCTAAAACGGCAGAAGGAATTTATTACTTGAAAACTTCCAATAAGCCAGCTTTTGCTTTAGGAATGGATTAATATTAACGTATTGAAAAATCTTATTATTATGTTTATTTGAAAGTTTCAACAATTTACTCAATATCTGGTTAACGTTAACTGCAACGAAAGACTTGCAGTTTTATTTTAGCCGACTGTTTATCTTACCAGGGATTGTAATTATAGGGTTTATAGTTCTGTTTTTAATAAAATGTTCTTTTGTGTGTTAAAAAATTTTAAATTAAATCAAATATAAAAACTTTAAAAAGAAAAGTTAGGATTTTTTTATATATTATGTATACATATGTATATATAATTTTTTTTTGTATTGGCACTTAATAATGTTAATACCTAAATATTAAAACTACATAACATCAAATAATCCCTGTCAAAAATTATAAAAAAATACAGTAAGTTTGTATTTAAGGTATAACATCGGTTCTTCTTCTAATGATATTACTACTCGAACGTCTGTGATCGCTGTTAATAACATCCTCTGGTCTAGGTTTGATTTCGTAATACATAAAACCATCTACATCATCCAATTCCTTTGATGAAAATTTCGCTAATAAAGTACCACGTCCAGCATAGGGTGGTACGTATTTAAAAGTGGAGGCTGCAGTACCACCAACTGGTATTTCTGCAATCTATTTCAAAATACATATCACATTATAATAGAAATCTTGAAAATATTCAATATTGTAATAATAGTTTACCTTAAATCTCAGAGGTTTTTCTATACCAGGGCCTTCTATATAGAATATCCCCTTTTTTACGGGTATGGGCAATGGATTCGTTAAACGCACTATGACATCCACGGACTGTTGAGAAACTATATCACCTTGAAAAGTGAATTTAATATCTGGTTTACGTACACGAAAATCATCTTGAGCAAAGTATTCATATTCGGTATTTTTAACTACAGAAGAGCAAGAGATATTGAAAGATGCCTAAAATACAATAGAGAATTATTATAGAAATATATTTTATTATTATATTTTGAATTTTTTTTTTTTTTTTTTTTTTTTTTTTTTTATTAACAATTCATGTACAATATAATTCATATTCGGCCATTTCGAATCTAAAATGCCCTTCACCATTACAACATAAGTACAGTGACCACATCGTAGCTTCGTCTAGATTTCATGATAAATGTAATTTTTTCTTTGTTATTTTCGACGCCATTTTTGATTTTGAATTTTAACATAGTTATCTGTATTCTGCTAGTTATTACTTTCATTTAACACTCATATATAACTTTATTGTCCGCCATTTTGTAGTGACGGCCATCATAGATGTTTTATATATTGCGCTAGTTAAGCCTTTTAATTTAACTCTCTCGATTGTCTAGAAGCTGAACATATTTGATTTATGTTTGTAAATTTTAAGAATATATATTTTGCAAAAAAAATGTTTGCTATAACTTTACCGATTAGTGGCCGATTTGTCTAAAATATTTCACAAATATTTCTAGGGGCATAGTATATCTACAAATAGTAGGCCTGAAAAATGTTAATTCAGGCTGATCATATATCAGAAATTTATGGGATAATTATGAATGATTTCGTTGGCAATTCATTCCCGGATATTTACAAAAGATTAATATCACAAAACCTGCCTGTGAAACATGTAGAAATTGCAAACGGAATGACAAAGCTATATATATATACACCCTTTGGCACTACAGGTGAAGCCGTTTTATCACTGAAAATTCGTTTTTTTTTCTAAAAACTAAACTGTTTTGTCAGTTATATTGATGATTATATATTGATATATTTTTTACCTGTGTTGTTAATTTCTTAAAATATTCCTCGAACATAACTTCCATGCGCACGTATTCGGTATCTCCTGGTTTAATTTCCACCTCAAAGTCAATTGATTTAACTTCTTCGTTATTAATACCCGTGTATAAGACTGTATCACAATTTAATCGACCCGTAGCAGTATGAGGTTTTTCTTTGGATTTATTAATAATACTAACGACGATTGTAAAGTTTTCTCCTATCTTTATGTCATCTTTTAATTGCATATCAAATTCTATTTCATTGAAATTGTCATTTAAATAGTAACGGCTGAAGGCGTGACGTGATTGTTTTAAAGCCTTCAACATAGTGTTGCGTTCGTCGTCAGTTTTTTCTTCGAACTTGTATGAACTAGTGATGTCTTCACGTTCCCATTTTAAAACAGCCTTAGTGCTCATCAAATGTCCTATGGCTAAAGTGTCTTTACGCAACAGTTTTATTGGTTGAAAGGGACCATTATAGCGCCAGTACACTTTATCCGCATTTACTTCGGAAAATACGAAACCACAATCAAATGGTCGTAGGATTTCTCCATTTTTAACAGCTGCAACAGATGCAGGACCTACTCTGTACATGTTATCTGAAGCTTCTTGGGGTGTGGCATCCACCACCTGCCATCCATCATAGCTAAGACCATTTGGTCCCACTCCCAAATCAGGTCGGGTCATCCAAACTTCATTCCAAACATGATAGTTCCAAATTGAGTCTGTTGTTTCAGCATCCATTTTTTTGCTGTTGTGATCAATAAATATGTCCACTGTTAGTGAAGCTTGGGTATCATGAGCAGATGAATAACATGTAACAATGCGGGAAGGTATACCAATAGCACGAGCTACGGTAGTTAGAACCCCAGAGAAATTCCAACATTGACCATATTTTACAGGCTTTTGAGTTTTATAGAATTGTTGCAAAATTTCAGATGAACCCATCCATTTAGTGGGGGCGATGCCACCGGAGAAATCTTCTGTCCAATTGCCTAAAATAACACCATCATCATCGACGGAGTTAACAGCAGCTGATAAAGCTCTGGCTATACGTACGGGATCTCCCCTATAAGCTGCTGGCACACGTCCAACAGTACCCAATAATTTTAAGGAACACTCTAAAACATGGCGTTCAAATTGTCCAATTTTCCACACAGATGGTCTTAAACGATTATAAGAACCCCTCCATATTAAAGTAGTGTCATGCATAACATATTCCTTGCGCTCATTTCGATCAGCCAGGTAAACTTGATCATCAGGACACCAGGGATTAAAAAGTATGTAAATTGGTACTGGCATGGTAAACGATTTTGAACCATCTCCCAACAGTTTGGTGTCAATATCTAATTTCCATTCCGTTACTGGACATGTTGCGGCAGGTTTAATTAAAACCGTCAAAGAGCTTCCCTCATGTTCCTCTATACCGGCTCCCCATTCTAGAGGATCACCTAAGAAATCAATGCCATCTCTAGGTACTATACCTATCAAAGTACCATGACCAGGGCTGGGCTTTATCTCATCAGCTACTGTAAAAATAAAACTTATGGCGTCACGGCTTGGACTAAAGGGGCGGTTAAAATTAAGTGTTAAACGAAAAGGTTCACCGCGCCGCACGATTAAAGCATCTTTGGCCGCATAAAAATGATCCGTATGATGTTCATCATGATTGTCATCACGGTGTAATCCCACGGAATCCACTTTTAAAATGGCATCACTTGTTGCATCTAAAAATACAATAGGAATTTAATTAAATTTACTTATATATAGTTGAGTTACTTTTTTAGCTATAATAAATATAAGTTTAATGATTTTTTTGCGAGCTTCAATTAGGCTGATATTACTGAGATCTCGTTAAAAAATACAGAAACGGGTGAATGGACTTAAGAGAAAAAAATTGGTCTCCTCGCAACAAGAACATAGATATATGTACATATTTATCACACTTTAAGATCAAACTGAAAATGCATACAAAATGTAAAAAGCGACAAAAACAAAAATTGTCGAAATTGCATTGCAAAAATATTTTATATTTAAAGGTATACGGCGTACTTTTTTCTTTTATAAATGAGTTAAGCACGCCCTTACTCGTAATTTACTTTACACTACAAAACATAATATATAAGTATATTTACAACTTCGGCATTACCCAGTAAAAGTTTTTGTAGTGAAAAATTTATTTTTAAAAATTATTTTTGCCATAACTTTGTCGGTTAGTAACCGATTTATCCAAAAATATCGCTAGAAGCTATCATACCTAAAAATAGTATCAAACGTTGTACCCTGGGTGTGAAAAGTATTGATTTTTGTGCTAAAAATATGGAAAAAAACAGAGGAAGTCATGTTTATTTACTCATATTTTTTAGGGCGATCATGCTGGATTTTAATGGTAATTCATTCCTGGATATTTGCAAGAGATTAACTCCGCATACAGATCTAAGTAACAGGTAGAGAGTTCTAAAAGTTGATATCAACCAACACACGGACAGATGGAAATGGCTGAATAGATTCCCCTAGTTATAAGCTCTTAGAAAATATATACTTTATGGGGTAGGAAATCAATACTGTAGAAATTACAGACGGAATGATAAAGCTATATATACCCTTGTTAACACGGGTTAAGTCTACTTATAACAAATAAGGTCTATTCTAGCACACCAATTCATAAATTTTAAAACATTTTTATAAACCAAATTTATTTAGAAAATCAAATTAATAAACCCTTATTTTTTATGAGTAAGGCATTAAATATACAAAACTTCTTTAAAATAAATATGCATTTATGTCAACAAGTTTTTACTTAGAGCAAAACAATTTTTCACAAATAAAAACATTAAAATCAAAATCATTTTTGAATAGCAAAAATTAAACACCTAAATCAAATTAGCTTTTAAAGCCATAAATCTTAATTGTTATTAAAATACATATACGTATGTATGTCCATACGAATGTTATGTATTTAAAATAATAATTTTTTTATTGTTTATAAAAATTTAAAATACTTTTATGCTTGTTATAATTTATTTGACGCAAAATCAATCACTTTAATTTTAAAATATACAAATAATAAAATGAAAATATTTTTAAAATAAACATAATTCCGCAATATAACTAAAATGTATATGTTAATACACATGTTTGTATATAAAATTAAAAAAAAAATTAAGTTTGTTTAAAGATGACCTCATACTTTACGGATGCAAATGCTATTCTTATTTATTAATTGTAAAAAGTATTCGAATTAATTTATACCACTTTAAAAAATTCTTTTCTGCCACATAGGTATGTACATATTTTTTAAATCAATTTACAGATTTTCATGAATTGTTTTTGTTTGTTTTACTGACGGTCAGATGAAATTAAAAATTTTAATTAAGATCGAGTATTGTGATTCCATTACAACCAATTAGTTAATGTTTATAAATATAAAAAATATATTTGAAATTTGTTATCATTAATTTTTATGTATGCATGTTAAAAGTAGTTTGATCTTAAATAATATATTTTTAATATGCAGCATTTTATGTACATATCTACATAAATACTTACATTTGTATGTAAATAGTAAATTTTATTATACATAATTAATTTTTTAACGATGGCCAGATGAAATAGAACATTAAAATTAAGTATTGTGATTCAATTACAACAATTTAGCAAATGTCTATAAATATAAAAGACATTTTTTATGTTTAGTTTGCTTTTATCATACATACATGTCTGTATGCATGTCTGTATGTTCAATGTAGTTCAAGTAGTTTGATCTTCGAGCAATAATTTAAATAAGTATACAGTATGTTTCTATGTAAATATTTAATTTGATTATAAATTACGAATATTTGACTATTTATGATAATTTCATATCATAAAATATCGAACATTATTAAAAAATAGTTTTCAGAAATTAAATTTTTTTTCTGACTGTATGTGACTGACTTATATTTTATTTAAACAATATTCAGCAGAAAAAATCTTCCGATGATCGATTACTAGAATTATTTTATAAGAGCTACACCCAAAAAGCACCTTAATTACACACAATTAAAATGATATATGCCGAATCTAATAATACCCTTCAGCGGCATGTATATATGTAGGAATAGTTTTGACATCGTAGTTTAGATTAAATTTATTGTTATTTGTCATTTTGCTTTATTATTCCGACGTCATCTCTAATTTTTAATTTTCACATAGTTAGCTCCATTCTAGTACTCAAGCCCTTCCTTTTGATACCCATATTAACGAGTAAAAAAAAAAATTATCCGCCATTTTGCTTAGGACGACATGTTAAATCTTAAGTTTTTCATAGTTAACTGTTTACTGCAGTTTTATTTTAAACCTATATTGTTGGGGTTGAAGGGGGCAACGCTGTAATAACTATTTTTGACCCATTAATCCGCTATTTTATTTCAGATGTCATCTTTGATTTTATAGTGGGAACATTTTTAATTACTGAACCATATGTTAATAAATTGTATGTACATATATGTACATATATTCTGCTACTCAACCTCTTTCTTTTGATGCCCATATCATTCCTCTTTGTTGTCCAGAATTTTAGGAAAAACATCAAAGCATTTGTATTTTTGTTAGTTTCAAGCCGATTTGTTAGTTTTTCAGGGCAATAATTTTCTAGACTACGGCTTGTATTCTGGTGTCTTTAGCATGTCTAAAGATTATTTAGGATATATATAAAATAAATATATATTTTTTAAAATTATTTTTGCCTATAACTTTGTCCGTTAGTTACTGATTTATCCCAAAAGAGTATCCAAAGAGGTATATCGTATCTATAAATAGTAACTAACGTCTTCATATATTAACCTAGGTCTGAAAAATTTTGATTTTTGTGGTAAAAATATGGGAAAAAACAAAGTCGTGTTTATTTGCTCATATCTCAGAAAGTTACGGGGCGATCTCACTAGATTTCAATAGAGATTTATTCCCGGATATTTTCAAAAGATTGATACCATATATAGACTTAAGTAACATGTAGGGGCTTCGACTCCCTTAGTTACAAGCTTTTAGAAAATATATACGGAAATCAATAATATAAAAATTACAAACGGAATGACAAATCTATATATATTCTTGAAACCACAGATGTAGGGTATAAAAATATCAGAATCGAAATAAAATTAAACTACATAATACTAAATTTATGTTTTGTTTAGTAATTTATTTGACACATAAATATGTATGTAAATAATTATTAGTAATGATGTTTGCATAATTTAGTGGTTTTATGATTTTAATATATTAACGAGAGAAAAAAGTTGGAACGATAGATTCCGAGACCCATTGGATACTTGTTATATTCTATTAAGCATTTTATAATTATTATTATAAAAAAAATATAATTTTAAAATTTTGTCGGATTTTATGCCACATCAGGAAATTTTAAGTAATTGGTATATTTGAAGAGGTATATGTACTTATGTTTGAGTTCTATAACCAATTACGAACTTATCATCAATTGATTTACTTGTCAAGTTCTACTAAATTGTATCTTGATAAACAATTTTAAGGTTAATGGCAATTCTTTTAATTATTTTATAAAGAAACCATGTCAAATTTTGTTTTAAATATTTTATGAAATATTCATGCGAGAGATTTGCAAACTTAATTAGTTATAAAGAAAAGCTAAAAATTTTTAATTTTTTGGTTTATTTCAGCGCAATTAAAAATATATTTTAAAATCTTAATTTTCCATCTCTGAGCCAAACTATTGCTTTCTTTTAAAGAAGTTAAATTAACTGATATGTATGTAAGCACATTTTATTCGTTTTGCCGAAAATTTGAAAAAAATTAAATATAATTTTAGAATTTATCCATATGAATTTTTAACTTATTAAGACATGCGAATGTGTTTTTGTATTCTCTAAAAGGATGTGGAATTAAAGATCTTTTTGTATCACAATCGGAATTTATAAGCTTAACATATTATTATGTTTTGAAAAATTTAATTTTCTTTTATGCCATAAAATATTAGGGGAATTTATTACCAACATTAGAAATACAGTTAATGAAACAAATATTGTATGGAAATTCTGTTTTTTAAAGTTTTTATTACATTGTCATTAGTTTAACATTAAGAAATCTAGTAATTAATTTTTGTATTCTCATATAACACAATTGATCAAAATAAAAAATACGAGTCGCCAGCTCGTGATGAAAGGTGCTAATTTTGGTTAAACCCCTAATGTAGATACACTTTTTTAATATTTGAAAAAATATCTACTACCACTCAAATCACTTAAAAAATATTTATTTTATTATGTGTCAAATAAATTAAAAAGAAAAAAACAAATTTAAGGCATTATTAAAATATTTTCGTTTTTTTTTGTAGATATTTCGAATAACTATACACAAGAACAATGTTTTAAAAAACACGTTAAAATAACAAAAGCTTACTTACTATGCATTAAAAACGAAACAAACCAGAAAAGAACGTAGTCGTTAGTCAAAGTCAACTATATTTTACCCTAGACCATAAAATATAAAATTATATTTGTTTTTAAAATATAAAACTGTATTTGTTTTTCAAATATATAAAATTATATTTGCTTATATTTTATTGTTGTTTTGGCAATAAATAGTAATATTCATGACTGTTTAGGTGATTTCCTTAATCAGCATAAACTTTGATAAAAATGTTTGTACATATTAATGGTTAATTTAAGAATTTTTTCGACGTTACATTTATTATTAAAAATGCATAAAATTCTTACAACTTATTATGATGTAGGGTATAGAAAACAGAACAATAACATGTTTGACAACAAAAAGATAACAAAATAAATATTTACAAAAAATAAAACTTAGCAAATTTTATAATAACAAAAAATATAGATGAAGTCATATAACCAAAAAACACCTATAACATAAATATCGATGGTCACAATTAAAAACGCCCTACTCATTCAATACATTTCACACAACTGCAATTCGACACAAAAATTTAATGCAATAGTATGAAAAATAACAGGTTAAAAAGTAATTTTACAAAAAAAGTTACAGTTTTTATTACGTTTTTATCTTTTCCTGTTGACACAATTATTTTAGTTAAGATTCTACGTGTAACCAACGATATGTATCTATTCAAACAGTTTAGGAAATGAGTAAACACATGTGGGCCTAAAAGTTTTTTTTTATTTTAACGACCTTGATAAAACATAATTTTATTTAAAAGTTATGAGCACTTTAAAAAAACTCTTACTTTCTGATGCAGGACGTATACTGCGATAAGGATTTAAACGGCGAGGAGGATGCCACCAACGATTTACCCAACTGGGAACATAATTTGAATACCATGAAGCCATATTGTTAAATAATTATATGTTGTTATGGTATATTTTATATAATTTTATTTTTATAATTTACATGTGTATATTTATAATTTATTATATTTAAAACTTTGTTTTTTTAAATTATGCATTGACACTATTAACAAAATTCCGCTTAAGTTGTACTCTGTTGCGATCGTATTTATTAACTGAATTAGTAGCGCCATAAACAATACTTTAGTGCCCTCAAAACTTGAGGGTGTTCCAAAACAAAAACAAAGAGAGAAAACATTTGTTTTGATTAAAACGTTTATGCATACAAACATATGTATGTAGATATTTATTTGGCTAGTAAGAATTAATTAATACATACATACATACATATGTACATCCATGCATAAAGACTGGTCCGTATAAAATTTGAACGTAGTCAAAAACATATTACTACAATTTTAAAATATCTTAAATGTTTAAAATTTTACAAAAAAAAAAGTGCACAATGAACATTAAAATATTTTTGTATTATTTCTAAATTTTTGGAAATTTTCGCAAAATATATGAGCACCTCTTGTGAATCCTCCAAAAAAGTATTATTTGAAATCTATTTGAGGTAAATGTTAAAATAAATAAAAGATCTAAAAATGGAACAGATTTGACTTTCTTTAATTTAATAAATTATTTTATGCGTCCAGATTTTGTGTGGGCTATTCTTTAATCGTTTATATGTATTTACAGTAGTAAAGGGTTCTAACATACTAAGTATGTAAGTTATTCGGACTTATTGTATACACCATAACAACAACAACAACAAAATTATTAAAAAAAATTTATTGCAATAAGAAAATAAAAATATTAGGTTAGGTTTAGGTTAGGTTGAAAAGGAGGGGTATAAAAGCCCAAACCCATGACAGGTATACACCTATGCCCAGTTGGCATGTTGTGCGCTCCATGTGGAAAACGGAATTCCCAAACAAAAAACCATAAACATAATTTCCCATAAATATCGGACTAGTCCAAGAAACCAGTCCCCTCAATGTAACGCCTTATGGATCTCCAGTTCGAGTTCCCCAGGTATTCCAAGTTCGGCATATTATCTACTGTAAAATTTTCGCGTCTAATATGCCCAAACGCAGGACAATGACAGAGGTAGTGTACCAGGGTCTCATCCTCTTCCTCACAAGCTCTACATGTCGTCTCCTCAGATAATCCCATGCGTGCTAAATGAGTTCTCAACTCCGTATGACCTGTAATTACACCGGTTAATTTCCTAAGTGTAGGTCTACTTAGTCTCAAAATCTCCTTTGACTTCCCAAGATTTGGGTCACCCCAGAGTGTTCTTGTCACCTTACCGACATCAGTGCTTTGCCATTTTCTGACATGTTCTTCCTTTGCCCAACGTTTAAGTTCATCCTTAAATCGTTTAAGGGGTTTGGCGTTCTCCAAAGTTATAGTACTCAAAAGAGCTCCCATTTTGGATAATTTGTCGGCTTTCTCGTTCCCGATCAGCCCGTGATGGCTTGGTATCCATATTATCTCCAGATGTTCACAATTTGCATATGAGTTTATCTCACTCTTGCATTGCAAAACGTTCCGGGATTCAACTTTCTCCTTTCTCAATGTCTTAATCACTGATTGGCTATCCGTAAAGATACGAATCGGAGTTTCGCTATTCGTTTCCTTTATCCATTTAATTCCTTCCGTAATCGCCATGATCTCAGCCTGAAAAATAGTGTTGTGATCTGGTAGACGGAAGTATTTGCCTCTATTTCGGCTTATGTCGTATAAGCCCATTCCAGTTTGGTCACCAATCTTTGAACCGTCTGTATAAAGATCGATTCCGTGGGTGTTTCCCATCCTGATTATCTCATCCCATTCTCCCTCTTCCGGTATAATGGTGATGCAGTTAATATTCTCATATCTCATCGGGATTTTATCACATGTTAATTCTGTAATATTTCCTATCGGTAAGATATCCGTTATTCTTTGGTATCTGGTCTTATGTTCTCTTATAAGCCACTCATCTATTGCCATTAATCTTGTGGCAGCTAAGGCCGCTTCATATTTTACCTGTATCTCAATAGGCCAAATGGATAATATATTCTCAATGGCCATTGTCGATGTGGTCCTCATGGCGCCGCAAATACTAATGCAGCACTGTCTCTGAATCTTTTGAAGAGGTTTTATATTCACCTTCTTCTCTAAGGATGTCCACCATACTAACGAAGCGTACGTAATTGTAGGCCGCAGTACACTCGTATATAGCCAATGTGTCATCCTTGGGCTTAAGCCCCATTTTGAGCCAATCACTCTTCTGCAGAGGGCCCATATTCTTTGAGCTCTCTCCACTTTACATTGAATGTGGTCCTTCCAGGATAGTCTCCAATCAAGTACTATTCCTAGGTATTTGACCTTTTTATCAATCTTAATTGTCTTATTCCGAAAGATGGGATAGCTATGCACCGGTATCTTCCTCTTTCTCGTAAACAAACAGATTTCAGTCTTTTCCGGGTTGACATTGAGCCCTCGCTCCTTCGCCCAGTTATATGATATATTCAAAGCCTCCATTGCTCTCATACATAAAGAATTTGGATTCGTCCCCCTGATCAGTATCGCAACATCATCTGCGTAACAGATAGGCTTGAATCCCTCGTTCGATAGAATCCTCAGTAGACTATGTATGGTAGTTACCCATATTAATGGAGATAAAATACCTCCCTGCGGGGTTCCTCGACATACTTTGTCCCTTCTTCTTACTCCATTTGCCTCACAATTTATCCATCTGTTCCTTAACATATTGCTAATCCATGCAATTAAGACATGGCTTAACCCTAAGTTTTCCAAGGAATCGATAAGACTCGAGGTCATTACGTTATTGAAAGCTCCTTCTATGTCTATGAATACGCCCATGGTATACACACCCAGGTCGAAGGATCTCTCTATATGATAAACAACCTCCTGAAGAGCAGTCTCAGTAGATCTGCCCTTGATATAGGCGTGTTGTCCAAATCTCATTGAATCGCCTGGTAATCGTCTTCTGACCATTCCATCGACGATACGCTCCATGGTTTTCAATAAGAATGATGTTAAGCTTATGGGTCTATAAGCTTTAGGATTTGCGTAATTTTCCCTCCCTGGTTTAGGTATGAAAACGACTCTCGCCTCCCTCCATTCCACAGGGGTATACGCATATTTCAGGCAAGTAGTAAAAATATTCGCCAGCCTTATGTCGATTAGGTCAATGCTTCTTTGTAAAATAAAAATATTAAATAATAATGAAAAAATTAAAAAAAAAAATTACTCAATCATAGAATTAAATTGCAAGTTAAATAATAAACTAAAATCAGATATTAAAAACCGTAGCTGAACTTAAAAATTTCACTTGGGTAGTAACGGATTAATTTTTAAATATTGTTGAGTTACTGTATTTTCTTAAAATTGTTTAAAAATTAATTTTAGCCAAAACAAAATAATTACATAAATAAAAAATAATAATTTAGAAAAAAATATGTAAATGAAAAAAAAAGGAATTATATCGAAACATAAGCTTAACAAGGACAGTTTTATTTTGTTTCACTTCGCTTAAGTATTTAAAAATTTACGAAAGTTGGTTCAAGTATTTTTACTTAACAGATAGTATTTATGAAACTTTTAACACACATATATTCGCGGAACAATACATGATAAATCTGTGGTTTTCATGGACAACCGCGTATGTTCATTTTATACGATTTTGAGTTAATAATGTCATGTTGTGTGGCTTTAAACGTTCTTTACTTGGTTTCAAGAATTTCTCAAATAAGATGGACCCATTCGCATTTTTTAGTGACATAACAACGTAACTTCTATATATGTATACTCAAAAAGTGTTCAGCACTAACACGGTTTTGTAGCTCTCCTGAAAATTTTGATTTTAAGCCATACCCATGAAAACCACAGAAATATGATATGATAACAAAGTGGGCACGGCCACGTTTATATAAAGGAAATATTTTTTGACTAATACCTTGGTTTTTACTGTATCGATTCTTAGAGAATTCAGTTGACTATACAGCGGCTTAGCATTTCCCATGTTAACCATCGCATATTTAAAACAGTACGTCAGGTAAGGTCTTGGAACTTGGATACACTATTATGTGTATTTAATATCATTGTAAACATAATTTGCCTTTAAAATCAGAAAATCGCTCTATAAGCAACTGAGATATTATTAAACAAGTAAGAGCACTATATTCGGCTGTGCCGAATCTTTTATACCCACCACCAATTTTGTGTACATTTAAAGCACAATATTTATTATTTTGTTAATCGCTATAGAATAATCTCTTTATAATAAAATATGTATCACTTTCTTTGTAGAGGGTGGGTAAATTTTAAGGGCCCATGTTGAGGGTGAACCACACCTAAACTTCAACTTTTTTCTTGCATTTCATTTGACATTTCTCAATCTCAGACTAACTCAATTTGAACCGTGGAAAGATACGCAATCGAGAGATGCTTTTAAATATTAAAGATTTTTATAAAAATGGGCGTTCAAATCAAAATGCATTTTGTGCACTTCGTGATTATTTTGGTCAACAAAATCGTTCGAATTCGTCCACAATCGTGAGAATTGTAAAAAATATTTAAATGTCTGCAAAGCAGGTCTGTATGAAATGTGAAAACATTTGTGAATGCCATCTTAGTTCTTTGAATGGGAAATATTGCTGTTTTTCACGATAACGTGGCAAAAGAGCAGGCAACATCGACTCATCAACGTGCCCAACAATTGAGCATCAACAGTGTCATTGAAAATATGGACTATCGGATCGAGGTGTGCCGCCTAGGATGGGGGGGCCATTTGGCCGATATTTTGTTCCATACATAATTGAAGCATACAAATATTATCGTTATAAAAATAAATGATAATAATTTCATAATAATTTTTTTCAAAACTTCGGTATGCTAGAAAAATGTTTTCGTAAATTTAATCTTTGAATGAAAGTGGCCGTTAAAATACGCGTGTCAATAAAGTTTCTGCTAATAAACATAATTTAGATATTTCAATATAGTCCTTTAGTATTCCAAAATCTTTATTCATAGATAATTTACATGAATTTAAGAGGAAAGTTTTATCTACGAAATAGTGCTAATTTATATTTGTTATCTTATGTTCTCCTGAAGTTATGCTCTATTAAAAATGGGAATTTAGGAAAATTTTGACATAAGTAAAAAAAATTATCTCTAAACATCATAAACAATTTATATTCACGTACTAATGGCTAACAAATTTTAAAATTATACAAAACTTATTTCGTTTGAAAATCTTTTAAAAGCAAAATGTTATAGAAGTTTAAAAATCAAAATCTTACTAATAAATTTCCCGTTTTAGCAAAATGCTGAGAATGTATATTTTGAATCACCGTGTGATAATAATATAAAAATATGTATCACTTTCTTTGTAGAGGGTGGCTTAATTGTAAGGGCCAATTTTAGAAAGTCTTTGAATGCCTTCTTAGTTCATTGAATGGGAACCACTGCTGGTTTTTGCGATAGTGTGGCCGATATTTTGTTAAATGCATAATTGAACCATACAAATATTATCATTATAAAAAGAAATGATAATAATTTCTTAAATAATTTGTGTTTTATTTAAAAACAACATCAGCCCTTAAAATTTAACCACCCTTTATAACTTCGATATGCTACTAAAATGCTTTTGTCAATGTAGTCTTTCAATGAAAGTGGGCGTTAAATTAGGCGTGTCAATAAAGTTTCTGCTAATAAATACAACTTAAATATTTCAATATAGTCCTTTATTTACCCAAAAACTTTGTCAATAGGGAAATTACATGAATTTAAGATAAACCGTTATATGGGAGGTAGGCGTTAAAGTGGGCGTGTCAGCTAAACTTTTTGGCACAACAATAACATTGATTAGAAGGATATACGAAGCAAATGTGATCATCATACCGCTAATTTTAACGGTTTTATGAGCGTTTAAATTTCATTTACGGTAGATAACGTGAAAAGTGGGCGTTATAGTAGGCGTGTTAAAGTTATTTTTGCGAATGAGTACAACTTAGGTGTTTCAATATAGCCCTTTATTATTCCAAAATCTTTATTAATAGAGAAATTATATGAATTTTAGGTAAAACGTTATATGGGAGGTGGGCGTAAAAGTGGGCGTGGCACCTTAATTTTCTGGCACAGTAATGATATTGCCCAGAGGGATATACGTAGCAAATTTTATCATCATACCTCTAAGTTTGGCGGTTTTATGAGCTTTTAAATTTCATAAAGGTTAGATAACGTGAAAAGTGGGCGTTATAGTAGGCGTGTCAAAGTTATTTTTGCGAATGAATACAACTAAGATGTTTCAATATAGCCCTTTATTATTCCAAAATCTTTATTAATAGAGAAATTATAGGAATTTTAGGTAAAACGTTATATGGGAGGTGGGCGTAAAAGTGGGCGTGGCACCTTAATTTTCTGACACAGTAATGACATTGCCTAGGGGGATATACGTAGCAAATTTGATCATCATACCTCCAATTTTGGCGGTTTTATGAGCTTTTAAATTTCATTAACGGTAGATAACGTGAAAAGTGGGCGTTATAGTAGGCGTGTCAAAGTTATTTTTGCGAATGAATACAACTTAGATGTTTCAATATAGCCCTTTATTATTCCAAAATCTTTATTAATAGAGAAATTATATGAATTTTAGGTAAAACGTTATATGGGAGGTGGGCGTAAAAGTGGGCGTGGCACATTAATTTTCCGTTAAAAAAAAGCGTTTCACCAAAAACCAAAGTGTGCAAAATTTCAGAGTCGTACATCAAATTTTGCTGCTTTTATGACGTTTTTGTTTTTAAATATACCGAAAAATACACTGTGCGGTATAAATTTTCGTACATTTTGATCGATAACTCCTCTCCTAATACATAGATTTAGATGATTTTCGGGGAAAAATATTGTCTTTACCCAGGAAATATATATTTGAAGTTTCATGAGTCTACGTTAATGCATTTGGACACAATTCCGTTTTGTTCGATGTTTGAAGGACACGGTTTTTTCGACCTACTCTTGCTTTTCGAGCTATAACTCTCTTCCTAATATTTCGATTTAGCCCATTTTCAATACCAAACAAACCTTGTCTATAAGAAAGATTCTGGCAAAATTTGAGCCCCCTAGCTTTTTCGGTGCGACCTCTATCGTGCTTTCAACAGACGGACAGACGGACAGACGGACGGACATAGCTAGATCGTCATCAAATCAAACCCTGATTCAGAATATATATACTTTATGGGGTCTAAAATGGATATTTCGATGTGTTACAAACGGAATGACAAAATGAATATACCCCCACCATTTTTTTGGTGGCGGGTATAAAAAACCCAGACCACCTCGTCTTTTCACACCAATACAAACTGAATGAACGAAGGTTTAAATCCCAGTTAAGACAAAAAATTATTTATTTTTATATTTTCTTTTTCTTTAATTTTTTTTTTATAATTTTTTTTATTATTATTTTTTTCAAACATACATACATACATACATAAACTCAATTTATAATTTTACAATGGGATGTTTTTAAGCGGATAAAGTCATTATAAATGTATGTATGTATGTATGTATGTATGTATGTATGTATGTATGTATGTATGTATGTATGTATGTATGTATGTATTTAATAATAATGAGATGAATGGTGATACAAACAATTGTTATTGCATGACTACACGTTGGGAAGGGTATATAAGATTCGGCACGGACGAATATAACACTCTTACTTGTTTTCTTCACTTAATTCAAACTTCAGTTGTCAAAGTTCATAGATAAAAACAATTCTCTATCTTCTCTCATTTATTTGATATATAAAACCGTAAACAAAGAAATTCGATTACCTGATGAATAAATATGTCTTGCTATTAAAAATACTTTTATGCTTACCAGCTTTCTATGCCGACGATTATATAATCCCATTTGGATCAATATGTAGTTAAAGATTTATTAACATTTTAGTTACCAACTATGTACATATAAAATGCTAAATTTAAGAGTTTAACAATATTAAAATCTGTAATTGCGTTTATTATCAAGTACTTATTTATTATTATTTTTTATTTGCCAAACTCCCACTTGTTTGTTTTTCAGTATAAGTATGTACAAAAAATAATAATAAACTAGAGTTTTTATTTTTTTATACTTTTTTATTTCCCGGGAAATCGCTTATGATTTTTCCCGAGATCCGGGCTTTTGAACAAAATTTTTAGGCCGCTGCATCTTCTTCAAAACGTGAAAGTTTTTTCAAAATAAATTTTTCCTAACAAAATTTTCAACTTTTTATACCCTTCACAGAGAGCTAAAGGGTATATATTTATCTACAATACTCACTTTTGAAATCAAATATAGTTTTTTTGACTTCTTCATTTTCGTGGCATTGAGGATTCTTTTGTCGTTTTAATCTGGTCATTACCAAACAAAACTTTTTATTAATGCCTTATATGCATTTGTTGCGTTTTTACAGACACAAACAAAAAAATTAAACAAAAAAATACACAAATGTTTTTCAACACTAATTATATACATCTATAGAGAGTTGTATTTTGGCTTATATCTCAGTTAGTTTCAACCAGATTTCTTTGTTGCAGTGTGGGGTTTTAGAATATTCAAAAATAATCAAGAACGTGAGAAACTTGATATAGTTAAAAAAAAAAACAGCAGACAGTTGTCCGAGGCCTTCGGCCAATGTCCCTGCAGGCTGTGTCAGAGACACGGCCATTAAGTTTAACGTAGAATACGCCATCCGATAAGACAGAAAACATATACATATAACAATAAATAATAAATAATATAAGCAAATGAATTTATTTATTTGATAGTTACTTTTGATAATATACATAATCATAAGTATAAAGCAGCATTGTTATTTTGCACTTTCATTTGACATAAGAATGTATGAATTAATTTTTTCATATATTTTTTACATACATAAGTAAATATACGAAATTTCAATATTTCATCAATCAAAACAACAGCCGAAGGTTTGTGTCCACGCTGAAACAGCAGCATAGTTTGTGTTCACGCTACAAACTCTAACACTCAACAAAACACCACACATATGTTTGAGTGTATGTGTTTAATCAATTTTCATTTGAGAAATTTATATATTAGGAAGATATCAACCAATATAAAATGTATATCAAACGAAAGATAACATCTTCATATACCTACAAAAAAATTATCTCGCCGTTTCCTCATAATCAATGAAATAAAGATTACAACAATTACAATCTGACATTACTCCCTATACCGTAAGTTAAGACGTATTCTACGCCAAAATATATTTTTCAAAATAATTTTTGACTATAACTTTTCCAATAGTGACAGGTTTGTCTATTTATAAGATTTGGGGATCGGAAATAAATATTGAAATGAATTGACAAAGCTACATATTTATATATTTATGTATATATACTTTTGGCAACAAAGGTAAGGTGTATAAAAATGCAATAATTAAATTCTTTGCCAGAAATAAACTTTCTTTATATTTTAACAGTTTCAAATCAAGTTTTCATTTGTTATTGTTTATTACGAATCAGGTGACAAAATCTGTCACATAGACAAAACTTGTTACAATTTATTAAATATGTATCGTAACTTTCCGTAAGGTAGAATCTACAGAAAATAGATTTTTACGTAGAGCACGTAATACATTGGACATATTGTTAAAAGAAAAAAAGAGGCAACATTATGATTTTACCAAGACTTATTTATTTATCCGGTAGTGACAGTTTGGAACCAATTTTTTGTTTATGTTTTTAATCTGACATTGCCATTTAAAGTTAGTTAAGGAAGAACATTGTTTTTTATCTATTGACTTTGACAGCTGAAGTTTAAAATAAGTAAAAAAGATAATATCTGCTTGACTAATCAAGAATATTCTATGGATAATTTGCCTTGGTTTTTACTAAATAAAATTTTAACGATACTGAAGATGTAAAGTAAACAAATCTACATTTCTATATATGTATTTAATAAAAGACATTATTTAAGAATTGCATACGTACATAATAAACCTGATCAAAAAACATTACCGGAAATTCACGCAAAAATTAATTGGGATTTTTTATTTTTTTCGAAAAATGTGAGGCATTGTAAGAAATCCCGAATGAAAAACATTAAATATAATAATACATATTATTGTTTGCGCATTTATATGTAGGTTTACTATTCAAAGTCAGATTTCCCACTTTAATAACAACAATAATAATAATAATAATAATAATAGTAATAGTTTCTTTTTTTTACAAATATGCAAATCTTTAAAGAAATTATACATTTACATCACATCCTACACAAAAATTATCGTAAATCTTTTTGTACTGAGTGATCTCTATTAATGACATTCCTACTCTCTACAACCGTTGTTTTGACCGACAAACTGTATGCTGTGTCGCTATTGTAGTTGATGGCGTCAGCAGTTAAAATTACGTATTATGTGTATGTATGTATGTTAAGTGTTTTTAAAAGATATACGACATATTTACACATGCACGTATATACATACATACATACATACATACATACATACATACATACGTACTTAAAACAGATTACGTTTTTAGGTATTTAATCATGTATTTCGGGGAATAAAATGTTGAGATCGATGACAAATTATTCGTTCTTTAAAATTCGTCACTTTGATTGTAATGACATTATGAATTTGTAGACAATATTTGTGGAAGTTTCAATGCGTGTGATGACATAGTCACTATATAAATAAACAGTTAATACAAAATATGTACTTTTTATTGTTGTTATTATGTTGTTAAAATCCTTGAATAGAAATTTGTGTTTGGAATAATTATTTCTTTAATAAACATATGTACATTGTATGTACTTATGTATGTAGGTATTTGAATTCTATTAACGGTGTGTTAACGTGGTTCAATTTTAAGGTATGTTCTCAATAAGCAAATATTTATCGAAATAGACGTAACAACTAGAGCATATTGATTTCTTTACTAATAAACTAAAGTTTATTTCAATAAAAATATTTCTTAATTGCAACATATTTCAATATAAATAAATCTATTTTTGACTATCATTGTTAAAAAAATATTATATAACTTTTTATAAACATTAAAAAAAATTCTAACAAACTACGTTTGTTAAAAAATGTTATAAACAAATACATAAGTGAATATAAAAATAATTCTATAAAAATTTGATATGTTTGCCCATACAAAGAAAATGTCTTTCTACTGCAAGACAACCTAAATTTTTATAATCCTTAAAATATACTCGACAATTCATTTCAAAAGAGCTAGATTCATTAGCAACCATTTTTATTTTTTCTAAATATGTATTGAGACTTTAAATATGGTTATAAAAAATAACTTGTTTGTATCTTACAGTTGCTTTAAATATTTGTTTTCATTTATTTTTCAAAAACTGTTTTCATTTTGTGTATGTAAAAAAATACCTGTTGTTTTAAATATATTATTAGGTATACACCATGGTTGGACAAAAATATCAATATTTTTATTTTGATATGTATATCGACATTTTTGTATGTATAGAATTCACTATTATTTTTTAACCTTTAGTTTCCTATATTGGGTTCGTTCGAGAACTCACAAATTTGTACGAACTTGTACAAATTTTTACTGTATTTTACGAAATTGCATTCGTTTACACAAATTTGTAGTAAATGAGAGCAAAAAGTGACAGTTCTTGACTGAGTATTTGCAAATTTTTACTACAGAAATTTCTTGCAGTAAGATTTAGCAAAACCATAAAACATATGATTCAAAAGGTAAACAAACAAAAGTAAGCAAACAAAAAGTATACAATTTGTGAAAAAAATATTAAAAAATGGAAAATCCAAACAAAAGTGCAAAATATTATTAAATTTAAATTGTTTGTGAAATAAAGTTAGTTAACAATGTCTACAGATGAAAGAATGGAACTGCCTGAATCTGGCGCAGGTATACATACATAAATACATATTTGCACATATGTATGTACATAGTTCCCATTAAACAGCACAATATTTATTTGCCATCAGCTGTTGCTTCAATCTTACGAATTTTTACAAATGTCTGTTCGAGTACTTTTTTGGACAAATTCTCTTTTTGAGAGTAAAATTTTCAATTTACTAAATAATTACTCATTTACTACAAAGTGCAGTAAAAGCACTCGAACGAACCTATTATAAAAGTTAAGACACTAGGTATATGATTCAAAAGGTAAACAAACAAAAGTAAGCAAACAAAAAGTAGGTATACAATTTGTGAAAAAAATATTAAAAAAAAGGAAAATCCAAACAAAAGTGCAAAATATTATTAAATTTAAATTGTTTGTGAAATAAAGTTAGTTAACAACGTCTACAGATGTTTTAATTTTTTTTATTTGATTAATTTAATTTGTTTGATTTGTCGAGTACCGATAGAAAAGGAAATAAATATCAAAAGCGAAAAAATTGTTTCAACACAATATTTATTTGCCATCAGCTGTTGCTTCAATCTTACGAATTTTTACAAATGTCTGTTCGAGTACTTTTTTGGACAAATTCTCTTTTTGAGAGTAAAATTTTCAATTACTCATGTACTACAAAGTGCAGTAAAAGTACTCGAACGAACCTATTGTATTAGTTGTTTTTGAAAAAACTTCTCGCAATAAAATAGAAAAGAACAACTTATTAATTTTTTTTTCTCATTTCACAAAGAGATAAGTGGTGCTTATTACGTTACTTTAAGTTTACCCATTCCGATAGCAAATTAATTACGAGATTTGATGCTCTTTCGAAAATAGTTTAAGAATGACTAGGATTTTTAAAGGAAAATTCCTTTTTTATAAATTATAAATCTTCTCTAATAAATAAAAAAAGAAAATGTAATGAAATTTTAAATAAATAAAATTATTGAAAATATTTCTTTTGACAAATACATATTTTGTAAAATTTTCTATGAACAAAAAATATGTATATCTAAATTTTTGAGTATCTATGTATATGAAAAATGTTTTTTTAAATATGTTCATACATACATACATATAACATACATACATTATACTTAATTAAAAAATTTTTGCAAATTATCAGCGAATATAAAATTTATCATAATTTCCGTAAAAAAAAATCTACTACAAAAAATAATTTCTATTGAATTTTGAAAAGTTTTTATTTTGTTGTTCAAGATTAAAATATGAGTTATTTTATATTTGTTATATAATTTTCGCATAAAAGACAAAAACACATTTACTTGCCTGTTTCCTCTGTTTTATAATTCATCATACGTATGGGCGTTTCAGAAATTTCTTGTAAACATGTGTTTTTTAAACAATTGCAACATTTCAAATCAATACTTTTGTTGTTTTCAGAAGAAGACACTTTGTTGCCCATACTTAAAAAATTTTAGTTTTTAAATTTATTTCTGATTATTTTTTTTTTAAATTTTGTATTATTGTACACTTAATTTTATAAATTTTTTAATTTCATATAAGTTGTATATTAGATTAGATCTTTTTTAAAACTAACGAGTTTTTTTTTGTTTTTCATATTTTTACAGTTTTGTTTTTCTTAATATTATTTTGTACTCACACATATATAAATACATATGTATGTATGTATTCTTTTTATTATTTTACAGTTTTTTTCTGTTCAAACGAAAAATAAATATTATTTATGAACATAATATTTACTTAGTAGAAACATTTTTAAAGAAATTATGTATGTTATAAACTAAAAAATCGAATATAAATAATACATTTTCTTTCACGTTATATTTTGATTCTGATAGAATATTTTTTTATAAAAATTTGTATGTTTGCTTACAGATAAAACGGGCATCGTTGTCTCTATTGAAAGCTTAGTCTTATTTGAGCTTCTAGTTTACCTTGTTCTTCTAAATGTTAGCCATTCAAGTTTTTAGAAACACGCATAGGGAACGTAAGCCAACATTAAAAATTTTAATATTTACGTAACACAGTAGTTTATAAAAGTTTTTTTTTTTAATAATTCGGTAACGTTTTAACCATTAAATATATCTTAAGAAAATTTTGTAGGGTAAGAGCTAAGGTGTATATGATTTTCTTAAGAGTCACACGATGCACTGAGGAAAGTGGGAGTGAGTAGGTGTGGCTTAAAAATTTATCAACTCGAGTCTGCAATTAAAAAATCACCAAGAATTTTTTATCAGAACTTTAAAAGAATTTCCCATTAAGGTAAAAGTTTAAAATATATTTTTTAAAAGTATGCTTGCATGTGTTAATCACCTTCTACAGTTAAAGAGATATTTAAGTTAAAAGAAAAAAAATTAAAAAAAAAAATAATAATGCCAGAAGCTTGTAACTTCTGATGTAAAGCAGATATCTTCATAAAGCTTGATAAAAATTTTTTAAATTTTATCTGCAATCCAGGTAATATTCAAAGAAAAAATTCAAAAAATGTTAGCCAAAAAAGGAGAAGATAAGCTACACATGTAAGCATTTTTTAACTTCTATCTTAATGTAAAACTATTTTTGAATTCCGATGAAAAATTAATATTTTGTGATTTGTTTCAAAATTGTATACTCAAGGTGACAAACTTTGGAGCCACACCCAGTCACTAACACTTTCATTAGTGGATCGTGTGGCTCAATAAAAAACAAGATGCACCTTAACTCTTATTTTGCAAATCTCTCTCTTCTCTCATTTATTTCAAATGTCAAATTCATATATAAAAAAAACATAAACAAAATATTCTCTTCAAGCTACTTTTACCTGATGTACCTAAAGTTTATTTCTTATTTTTGTTTTCAATATCAATAAATTTATAAGCATTTAAGAGCACTGTATTGGGCTGTGCCGAAATTTTGATCGACACCACCAATTTTGTGTACGCTATTTTTAATTGCTATGGAATAATGTCTTTGCCATTAGTTTATTTTCTTATTTCTTTTTATACCCTTCACACAGTGAAAAAGGGTATATATAGGTTTGTCATTCCGTGTGAAATTTCTACAATTTTCATTTCCGACCCCATAAAGTATATATTTTCTGAAAGCTTATGAATAGAGGAGTCGATTAAGCCCTGACCGTCTGTCCGTCTGTCCGTCTGACCGTCTGTCCGTGTGTATGTTGAAATCAACTTTTTGAAGCCCCCCGACATAGGTTGGACCCGGGTAAGGTATTAAAATATCAGAAATATTCGGGAGTAGATCGGTATTGAAAATCAGAAACATCGGTACATAAACAACTGAGATATGAGCAAAAACCCACGACCACCTCGATTTTCTTTTCATAAAAACAACATTACAACAACAACATACATACATACAAACGTGTATACTGGTTAGAGAAAACGTGGCATTGAATCCCAGCTGAGGCAAAAAAATTTTTTTTTTAAATTTTTTAAAAAATTTTTTTTTTAATTTTTTTTTTATTTTTTTTTTATTTTTTATTTAATATATTATATATATTTTTATTATTATTTTTTTTTATTTTTTTTTTTTTAATTTTTTTTTTATTTTTTTTTTTGTTTTATATATATTATATATGTATATAATAATTTTTTTTTTTTAATTTTTTTTTTAAATTTTTTTTTTTAAATTTTTTTTTTATTTTTTATTTTTTTTTTGTTTTTTTTAACATACATACGTGAATTTACTGTTATTGCATGACTACACGTTGTGAAGGGTATATAAGATTCGGCACGGCCGAATATAGCGCTTTTACTTGTTATTAATGTATTTCTACATTAGGGGTGATTCTTTTTGACTATAATAGGTTCGTTCGAGTACTTTTACTGCACTTTGTAGTAAATGAGTAATTATTTAGTAAATTGAAAATTTTACTCTCAAAAAGAGAATTTGTCCAAAAAAGTACTCGAACAGACATTTGTAAAAATTCGTAAGATTGAAGCAACAGCTGATGGAAAATAAATAATGTTCAATGGGAACTATGTACATACATACATATGTGCAAATATGTATTTAAGTATGTATACCTGCGCCAAATTCAGGCAGTTCCATTCTTTCATCTGTAGACATTGTTAACTAACTTTATTTCAAAAACAATTTAAATTTAATAATATTTTGCACTTTTGTTTGGATTTTCCTTTTTTTAATATTTTTTTCACAAATTGTATACTTTTTGTTTGCTTACTTTTGTTTGTGTACCTTTTGAATCATATGTTTTTTGGTTTTGCTTAATCTTACTACAAGAAATTTCTGTTGTAAAAATTTGCAAATACTCAGTCAAGAACTGTCACTTTTCGCTCTCTATTTGTGCTCTCATTTACTACAAATTTGTGTAAACGAACGCAAGTTCGTAAAGTGCAGTAAAAATTTGTACAAATTCGTACAAATTTGTGAGTTCTCGAACGAACCTAATATTGTATTTTTACGGAAACTGAAGAGTATAGTTTGGTACTCAGAGGCAGTTAAAAAATAAGCTGTGTATGGCATGGCTTCTCTTATATTTAAAATTATATAATTCATGTTTGAACTCAACTTAGATAATCCATTACAGATTTTTTTTAAATAATATGAATTTAAGATAAATCGTTATGTGGGCGTTAAAGTAGGCGTGCCAAAGTATATTTCACTTAGATTGACGATAAATGTTTATATGCAAAATTTTATAATCATACATTTAATTTTTTCGGTTTTATAAGTTTTTAAATTTCATCTCATCCCATGAAAAGCTTTTGAAGTTTGTATTCCGATCATGCTTTTGAGAAACTTAAACTTAATATGTCAATAGAACAAGGCAATATATTAAAGAATTGAAAGATAACTGAATTGCAGCAACTTTTCTCACCAGCCTGCAACCGGCCAGCTTGCAAACATATTGAAGATTCCTATGATTCCTACAGACTTTAACTTTCAAAAGGCTAGAATTTTCAGTAAAAATATCTTTTGCAATGACAGTTTATAAGTCTCAAGAAAAAACTTTTTCTTTGGTTGGAGTCGATCTTCGTTCAACTCTTTGTTAGCTTACCACAAGTTGGAAATCGTGAAAACCAGTTTATTTTATTACAAAAAATAATAACAGTAATAATAAAACGTTAAAAATTGTATATAACAAAGCACTAAGCCGTTAGTAAATTACAAAATTACTTTAAAATATAGTTAGAGAGGTTAAAAACACGTTTTATGGAAGACTTTAGCTTTGTCATTCCGTTTGTAATTTCTACAATTTTCATTTCCGACCCCATAAAGTATATATTTTCTGAAAACTTATGAATAGAGGAGTCGATTAAGCCTTGATCGTCTGTCCGTCTGTCTGTGTGTTGGTTGAAATCAACTTTTAGAAGCAACTATATGTTCCTCAGATTTCTATATGGTATCAATCTCTTGGAAATATCCAGGAATGAATCGCTATTGAAATTCAGCACAATCGCTCTATTACTTTTTGAGATATGAGCAAACAACCACGACTACCTCGTTTTTTCACAATTACAACAGCAACATACATATATAATGGTTAGAGTAAACTTAGCATCAAGTCCTAGCTGAGCATAACAAAAAAATTTTTGTTTTATTTTAATTTTTTATTTTATATATTATTTATATTTTTATTATTTTTTAATTTTTTTTTATATATTTTTTTTTAATTTTCTTTTTAATTTTTTTATTGTCGTTTTTGTTTTTAATATTTTTTTATAATTTATTTTTTTTGGAAACATACATACATACATACATAAGTAAACTCAATTTATAATTTTTCAATGGGATGTTTTTTATTTCATATGAGATAAATGGTGATACAAACTATTGTTATTGCATGACTACACATTGTGAAGGGTATATAAGATTTGGCACGGCCGAATATAGCACACTTACTTGTTTTTTTGATTCTGAAATTGTTTGGCAGAGGTACCTGACCAAATAGCCAGGGTATTCCACGTAAGTTCCGTCTCCGTTACTCGACCTATACCATTGTATAGGAAGTCGGAGACATCTGAACAAATAATTATGCTGTGTTTTATGGAACTCCTCCAGTTAGCATTGAGTTTAATTGGTACTCCTCCAGTTACGAATCGGGGTGGTCGTGGGTTTTTGCTCATATCTCAGTTGTTTATGTACCGATGTTTCTGATTTTCAATACCGATCTACTCCTGAATATTTCTGATTTTATAATACCTCACCCGAGTTCAAGCGATGTCGGGGGGCTTCAAAAAGTTTATTTCAACATACACACGGACGGTCAGGGCTTAATCGGCTTCTCTATTCATAAACTTTCAGAAAATATATACTTTATGGGGTCGGAAATGAAAATTGTAGAAATTACAAACGGAATGACAAAGCTATATATACCCTTGTGCACCACTGGTGAAGGGTATAAAAAGTAATCAAAAATAGTACCTTTATGTGCAGCTAGGAGTGTTTGTCAATGTAAATAGCTGTATGCTTATGGCATGATTTGTTATAAAATAAGTAATATATTGTAATAAATATAAACAAATGCTTGGTAATTAAAAAACTTTAATAAAATGTCAGAAACCTTTGAACAGCAAACAGAGGAAAGAGAAGCTTTACAGTCTATATATGAAGGCGATGAATTTTTTAAGGAAATTAACAATACCACATTTCAGTATAAGGTAACTTATATACATACATACATTAAATTATAATAGCAGCGAAAATAAATTCTACATTCCTTTGAACAATAGTATGGCGAGGAGAACAATTATAAATCATTTTTGGTAGAGTTACAATGGGGTGAAAATTACCCAAATGAATTACCAACTATAAATATGGATACATTTTATAATAGAAATCTGTAAGTGTTGTAAGAATTTCAATTTGCAAAGACCGTAATATATTTCTTGCAGTGTTGGCCCGGTAAAACTAGCTATACAAACAGCTCTTAAGGAAGAAGCCGAACAATGGTTAGGTTGTGGTATGACATACACTCTATTCGAATGTCTAAAGGAACGCATAGATGAATTAACGGCGGAACAACCAGATCATGCATCCCTTCAGTCAATAGATTTGGATAATGTTGGTGTAAGTGCAATACAGATATCAGATAATACTGAGACGACCAAGAAGGAACCAAAAAAAGAACATCTAACTAAGGCCCAAAAACGAAGGCAATGGGAGAGAGCAGATCATAAGGGTGACCGCCCCAGAGGTTGGGATTGGGTGGATATTGTAAAACATTTGTCACAGACTGGTTGCAAGGAAGAGCAAAATTCAACCAAGAATACAGCTTGTCTTCTGCAACCATTAAATAGCTGAACATATTTTTGAATACCTATATTAATGTAAATTTCTGAGAGTCCGTTTACTGCCTCAAATTTTTATTACGATGCATATTTTGTTAATAAACTGTTGAAAACTAAACGATATTTTGGATTTGATCATAAAAAATTTCATTTGTCCATGACGAAAATCAAAAAACGACAAACATATTTTCGGCACCAGTCAAATTTCTACTGCCGTACTTCGAAACGAAAACGGTTGTTTTATTTAAAGGTATTTATACTTGCACTAGCATAAACTGTAAGACGGGTCGAAAAAAGTTGTGTCTGTCATTCCTAAAATTAAAGATATGTCAATAAAGTTTATAAAACAGGATTTTTTTTGCCACGCCCCAAAATACAGCAATTTTGGTTTTTTTTGTATAGCGCCGCAATTTAAAGTTTGATCTCATCTTATCTCATATCGTTCATAGTTTGACTATGGCTTTATTATTGCCCTGGGTGACTTTTTAATCTAACGTCGTCTCTGTCCTCTCATAAAAAACTCAGACCTGAAAACAAGTGATTGATATTACAAGTAAAAATTGTAAAAAAGTTATTAAAATGCTAAAAGAAATCCTACTAATATAATAAATGTGAATGTTTGGATATTTAGACTCTCGAAACACTCAGTTCTTGATTTATAGACTTCTGAAGTTTTCGTATATACATATATGAGATTTTTCAATCCATTTCTTAACATTAAAGGGCAATATTGATATTATTTTAAGTCTTTTTAATAGATTTTTCAGAATGTACATACATACATACATATATGCGTAAGCAACCTTTTTTTTGTTTTGTTTTTATTAATGTTTATTAAAAAAAATTAATATATTTACAATAATCAATTAATGAGGTTGAAAAAAAGAATCAGCATGGTATCATAAACTATTTCTTCTTAAAGATATTGTAAAAACAAAATATTTACATATATCTATGTACTTTAAAAACAAAGTAATTATATCTACTTTTGTTAATGTATTAAAATATGTTATTCTTTGTCGTACCACTGCAAAATTTTGGTACAATTTACTTATTTAAAATATTCAGATTTCAACAATGTTGCAGAAAATACAACGCTAACTGAAAATTAGCGATTTTTTGTTTTAACGATTTTTGTTTCGCCTTTTTAATACAAATAATATACAACACTGCAGAGCACCACGAGCACGTTTGAGCACGTTGTTTTTGTTTGGGTTTTTTTAAAACTATTTTACCTGTAAAATTTGTTGACTACAAAACTTGCTAAAATGGATATTAATATTGCTGGAAATTCTCAAACAGCAAATGCAGAGGCACGAAATCTACTACCAGATGACACTATAGAAACAAATGTATTAAAGCACTCGGTCAAAGGCAAGTTTTTAAGAAAATTGTAATAAAACTCAGAATTTTTAGTAAATATAAATTTTATAGAAAACATTGACGAGCATTTAACAGAAGAAAAATCTGGTGTGCCAAAACAGCCTATAGAAATTTTAAAAGTGGAATTAGTTGCTGCTGGTAGAAAGGAATCTGTTGAAGATAAAGTCAGCAATGGGGAGAAAAAAACTGTTGAAAACATTGAAGGTAATAAAGATGAATGTTCTTCAGAAAATTGTAGAAATAAATCAGAGGAAAATAAAAATGAACTGGAATCTGTAGTTGTTAGGGAAATGGAGAAAACCGAGAAAATAAAATTAACACAAATAAATGATATCGAAAGTATTACTAATCTTGATTTAAATGAAGTAGAGACAAACGATAAAAATGAGGAATTTGTCCTTTCCAATGACACGTATATCTCCCATAGTAAAACAAAGGAATCCCAATTGGGCGCTTTAGATAAGACAACTACTGGTCTTGGTCTATTAGCCCAGTATGATTCCGATAGTAATGAAGTGATTTCCGACTCGGAATCTGTTATGGAAGTTCCACCTACAGCAGCACAAGACTATCGGAATCAAGTAGTAGAAATCACTTCCGATAGTGATTCTGATAGTAGTGGTTCCTCTGATGTGGAGTATCTAAAGGAACTGCGTAAGACTATTGAAAAACACATAGAAGTAGTCAATGAGGATGAGGAATATGAAGATGAAACTACTGGCAAAAAGAACTATATACCGAAACTAAAGGTAAAGGGAGAACTCTTATTAGAAGACTTACCACCAATACATGACTTGCAAATAACTGTACCCGAAGATGAATGCATAGAACTTGGCAAAATTCATTCTATCGTTGAGCAATTAGTTTTGGTAAGCGTCTTGCCTAATTCGATTTTGTTGGACTTGGACACAGTAATATTTTTGGAAAAAGGTCAGAAGGTTTTAGGTGAAGTATTTGATGTTTTAGGTCAGGTAGCTGATCCTTTGTATTGTGTTCGTTTTAATTCAAATAAACAAATCAAAGAAAAACAAGTTAATGTTGGTGATGTTGTATATGTTGCGCCTAAGACTCAATACACACAATATGTAATTTTATCAAAATTGATGACAAAGGGTTCAGATGCCTCTTGGGAAAATGATATGGAACCACCTCCAAGATTTCTGGACTATTCGGATGATGAGCAAGAACAATTAGCCAAGCGCCAGCAGCGTAACAAAGATAGGTCAATAGATAACGATGATCCTACCAAAAGACTTAGAACTGTGGATGAAGAAAGTTCAAATTTAAATCGTTCTAATTCTAATGCACAACAGAGAAATCATTATACAAATCAAAAAAATAATAACAGAGGTGGAGTAGCGGGAAATTATAGTGGCAACACTAAACCACGTTATAGTGGGCCTCAAAACAATGAACAACGAACCCCAAATCTCAACTATAATCGCAGTTCTTGGCATTCTAACTACTATCCACAATCTTTTATCTCCCAGTCTAATTATGGCACACCACCGGGCCGTAGTCATTCGCAAATTTATTCATCTCATGCATCCATGTATGCTATGCCTACCATGCACAATTTGTCTTATCCACCGCCTCCCCAACAATATGGCTCGCCTCCAATGTTACAGCCCCAATCATCTCAGCCAATGCCAAGTTCATTTAGTATAAGACCACCAACATTGCATAGACCTCCTCTTCCTTATGTTATGCAACATCATCAACAGTACACATCCCCACCACCACCACCTCCGGGAAGTCAGTAAAAATGTGTCCATTGTTTAGTATGCATTACTATATAAATAAAGTATAAAGCTATTTTTTATCTTAATAATTAAAACTGTAAATTGAACCTAATTTAAAACTAAAATTAAATTTAACTATATACATACATATGTATAGTATATGTTCAATATGAAAAGTCCGTTTTTTGGTAAAAAAATTCTTTATTTTTTAATTATGTATTGAAATTACATACGTAAATATTGGAGTTATATATGAAAAAGTATACATATAAATAAATATTTGTGTTTGGTACAAAAAAGGTTTTGCTTAGTGTATAATAAAGGTGCATATACATATTTTGTTTATCATATACATAATACAATTACTCTATTGGATAACACGGAGGGATGAGTGAAGGTTTATTTAATACTGAACATTTAACTGGCAATTTTAAACCAATATAATATACAAAGTTCTGTTTCGACAGCTAAATACTCACGTTTGTTAAATTTTAACAAGTTACATAAAAGTTTTTGTTCATCAAGCAACATCATACATACATACTAAAAAATTTCGTGTAACTAATTAAAACTAACAATAATATATTAGTAGCTGGTTTTAATTTAAAATCTTACTATTAATTAAACATTTAAAATCAAACAAAACTATTTAAACATTAATTTACAAGTGGTACATAACGCAATAGTAATAATTTTATTGTTATTGACTTTAATAAATAATTTTTTTTTTATTTTCGAACATATAGTATACAAATAGCCAGTCGTATTTAAGTGTATAATGTAACACACATAATCGGACTGAATACCTGAACCTATTAGTAAAGATCACGCAATTTTGAACATTTATATAAGTTAGGATATTTAAAAAAAAAAATCGATTGAATATAAAGGTATTTGACTTAGTGTTAAACGAAAAATAATAGATTTTTAAAAAAATTTTCTTAAGCAAACTTGGAAAAAACAATTACAGTTTTAATATTATTTTGCACAGGTATGTGTTTTTTTTGCAGGCACAATATTTTGAAGCTAAATGAAATTTATGTTGGAACTCTAGATCCAAACAAAAATTATTGTTTCACAAGTTTAATTTCTATAAACAGATTTTATTTATTTTAACAATCTAAAATGCTTGATAGAAAAAACAAAAAAATGTTTAATTGTGTTTGGAGATTTTTGTGTTTGGAAGCATTATTTATTCTTGGTTTAGTGTTTATGTGATATATCAATTTATATAGTATGTAATCGAACTTAAGTTTTAGATTTCTGTTTTATTCGTTAACGTGGTAAACATACACATGTATGTATCAAAATGAATTAAGTTACGGCTATTATTAAAAAATTATACTCTGCATCTGCACTTTTTTTTTGGATTTTTTTGTTGAAAGAAATCTGTTGCATATGTTAAGTATCAATTCTATATATGGACGTTTCCCATTTATACTAGCGGTTTATTTATTAAAAAAATTACATTTTAAAATCTCAATGTGGCGTATCAAATTTTTAACAAAGAAAGTCCATAATTTCACAACTCTAATTTAATAAATGCGTTATCACATAAATTAAAGATTTCTTTTGTAATAAAAGTGCTTTAGTATTTTGGTTATTGCATGTGTATAATTTCTTGTAACTTGTATATACCAAATGTGTTACGAATTTCTTTAAGACGTTCTAGTATGGGACATTAAAGTTTAAGATAATTAGACAATATACCTATAATGAAGAATTCAAATTTTTAAGAAAATGTTCTTTGATTTTCTGGCGTTCCTTAAGTAATACTAAAACAACGGTAATGTTGTCTTGAGAGTCGCCTTGCTTTGCTAATTCTATAAGATGTTTGGGTATATCTTCTAAACACTGTTCATCATCGACTATTGATTTGTAAACACGATCTACAATCTTATTTTCATCCACATGATCCCAAAGGCCATCTGAACCTAAGATAAGAAAGTCATGTGAAGGCTGAAGTGGTACATCCACAATATCAGGTTCAGCGATAACTGCCTTAACAGTATAATCCCCTATAGAACGTGATACATTGATGATACCATTAACACGCCATTGACCTTGAACAAATATGACTGAACCGCCAATTTCGGTTGATTCAATGCGTTTCTTTTCATCTGCAGAGTCCGGTTTATGAGGTTTAACCAATTGTAAGTTCACTGTTGGCGAAACTAGAAGGCATCTTGAATCTCCCACCCAAGCCACATACAAATGCTTAAAGTTTTGTAAATCATCCTTAAGTAGAAGAGCGCATACCGCTGTCGTACCACTGCCCAGTTGCTTTTGGCCGAAATTATGATCTACTTGTAAAAAACTTGTTTCCAAAGCATCTCTATACATGTCGCTTTCTAGAGAGCACGAATTATGTATAGATTTAAGCTCTTCAGCGACAAGGTAAGGAATTTGATTGGCGGTATATATGGCAGCCAAAGACCCAGAATGACCATCAAAAATCCCATAAAAACTAAGAGATTTTTCAAGTTGATATATCTGACTAAAGCGTGGCAAACAGATTTGACGATCCTCCATTTTGCGGGGTTTATTTTTAATATGCGCTTCTACATATTGCGTGTAATCGTTATTAGTTCCAACTTGTAAACACTCACACTTAGTGTGTGTTTTGCAATCTGCAAAATTCTTTAGATTTTCTTCTTTAGAATTGTCTGATAAGTAAAAAATGATTTTTTCTAATTGTTGGTGAATAAATGTATGCAATTTCAACCAATCAAGCACTAATTCATCTGAAGTGTCTTTGCTACTTGTAACCTTTATATCTTCTTGAACCTTTTTATTTCTCAGTTCCTTTTCTATTTCTTCCTTGGCCATTTGTGCGATACACAACTGAAAATGTACAGGGCATTTTTTCTGGCTCAACCATTGCCATATACACATTATTACCTCGCCACTTAGCTCTTCTTTAGTAACTGCATAACTTTCATTATTAGAACGTGTTAATATAAACGGCCGTAATTCTTCACAACCGCCACCGCTTTCATTACAGGACACATTTTCACCTTCTTTGCCTACTGCATTTCCACTGCCATCATTAGTCACATCTTTCTTTAAATCACGTAAAAAATCTTTAAAATATTTTAATTGATTACATTGTCTTTCAGCCACTATGCTGGTACTACTCGTATGTGTGATATCACTTTTAGAATCTGAAGATGTTTTTCCTAATGAGCTGGACATTTTTAACTTTCTATATTCCAAATACTATGTACATGAACTTTTTAAAAAATATAAACATTTTATATTCTTTATGAGTTTGATGTTTACAAACAAAACTTGGAACTTTTTTTTATCAGTAAAAAATTCTTTTACATGAAGGCATTTTTTTCTTTACCAAAACAAACAACTCACATAATAAAAAAAAAAACAACAATCACGATAACGATAACAACCACCTATGACGGCGTTATTTTTTACATAGCCGTTCATTTCACAAACTATGGAATATTGTTTTTACTAAAGCACCGTTAACTTTGTTTTAACCATTTACATTTAAGTTAATTTTGTTTTTTTTACATAGGTACATGAATTTATTTATAAATTTTGTAAAAACAAAGATAAATAGGCTTTATATTACTACATAGTGATAATATTTTCGATAAAAATACATAATTGTTTTAAAATCTTTATAGTGTAACAATAATATTTAATGTGTACTTACCTAGTGTTTTAAAAATTGATGCCCGACTTATAAAACTTTGCAGATTATAGGTAAGTTATTTTTTATAATGCTGAATGTTTTAAGATCAAAATTTGCTGGATCAATGCTCCTAGAACACGATTCGTTATATGTATATTAAATACAAGTTTAGATCCAATGTATTTAGTTTTCAAGGTACCAAACATTTTATTGATATTGCTACGACACTCGCTTACTAGCGTATTCATAAAAATATTTTAGGTTTATTGAAGGCTTATTTGACAAATTTCTGTACATTTGTCAAATAAGCTTTTATTAAACCTAAAATATTTTTTATAAATGAGGCAGTTAATGTGCTACAAAAAATAAATAACACTTTCCTGATCATTTTTGTTGACTAAGACTAACTATAATCCATTTGATGTTAAAAAAAGAAAGGGAGCAACTACCTTCACTCTGCTTTTGCGACTTACTCCATTTATTTAAAAATATTTGGTTAAAAAAAAATAACTGTCGACTTTGATAATTTACGTTGTCATTTTCAAGTAGTTTTTATACCCGCCACCAAAAAAATGGTGGGGGTATATTCATTTTGTCATTCCGTTTGTAACACATCGAAATATCCATTTTAGACCCCATAAAGTATATATATTCTGAATCAGGGTTTGATTTGATGACGATCTAGCTATGTCCGTCCGTCTGTCCGTCTGTCCGTCTGTTGAAAGCACGATAGAGGTCGCACCGAAAAAGCTAGGGGGCTCAAATTTTGCCAGAATCTTTCTTATAGACAAGGTTTGTTTGGTATTGAAAATGGGCTAAATCGGAATATTAGGAAGAGAGTTATAGCTCGAAAAGCAAGAGTAGGTCGAAAAAACCGTGTCCTACGAACATCGAAAAAAATAGAATTGTGTCCAAACGCATTAACGTAGACTAATGAAACTTCGAATATATATTTCCTGAGTAAAAACAATATTATTCCCCAAAAATTATCTAAATCTAAGCATTAGGAGAGGAGTTATCGATCAAAATGTACGAAAATTTATACCGCACAGTGTATTTTTCGGTATATTTAAAAACAAAAACGTCATAAAAGCAACAAAATTGGATGTACGACTCTGAAATTTTGCACACTTTGCTTTTTGGTGACACGCTTTTTTGTGACGGAAAATCAATATGCCACGCCCACTTTTACGCCCACCTCCCATATAACGTTTTAGCTAAAATTAATATAATTTCTCTATTAATAAAGATTTTGGAATAATAAAGGGCTATATTGAAACATATAACTTGTACTCATTCGCAAAAATAACTTTGACACGCCTACTATAACGCCCACTTTTCACGTTATCTACCGTTAATGAAATTTAAAAGCTCATAAAACCACGAATATTAGAGGTATGATGATCAAATTTGCTAAGTATATCCCCCTAGGCAATGTCATTACTGTGCCGGAAAATTAAGGTGCCACGCCCACTTTTACGCCCACCTCCCATATAACGTTTTACCTAAAATTCATATAATTTCTCTATTAATAAAGATTTTGGAAAAATAAAGGGCTATATTAAAACACCTAAGTTGTACTCATTCGCAAAAATAACTTTGACACGCCTACTATAACGCCCACTTTTCACGTTATCCACCGTGTATGAAATTTAAAAGCTCATAAAACCACGAATATTAGAGGTATGATGATAAAATTTGCTAGGTATATCCCCCTAGGCAATGTCATTACTGTGCCAGAAAATTAAGGTGCCACGCCCACTTTTACGCCCACCTCCCATATAACGTTTTACCTAAAATTCATATAATTTCTCTATTAATCAAGATTTTGGAATAATAAAGGGCTATATTGAAACACCTAAGTTGTACTCATTCGCAAAATCAACTTTGACACGCCTACTGTAACGCCCACTTTTCACGTTATTTACCGTTAATGAAATTTAAAAGCTCATAAAACCGCCAAAGTTAGAGGTTTGATGATCAAATTTGCTACGTATATCCTTCTAATCAATGTAATTGCTGTGCCAAAAAGTTTAGGTGACACGTCCACTTTAACGCCTACCTCCCATATAACTGTTTATCTTAAATTCATGTAATTTCTCTATTGACAAAGTTTTTTGGAAAATAAAGGACTATATTGAAATATCTAAGTTGTATTTATTAGCAGAAACTTTATTGACACACCTAGTTTAACGCCCACTTTCATTGAAAGACTACATTTACAAAAGCATTTTAGTAGCATATCGAAGTATCTGATGGTCCAAATTTTCAATGACAATGTTGATGCTCAATTGTTGGGCATGATGATGAGGCGATTTTGACTGTTCTTTTGCCACACTATCGCAAAAACCAGCAGTGGTTCCCATTCAACGAACTAGGAAGGCAGGATTATGTTGATCAAAAGAATTAAGAAGTGCATAAAATGCATTTTGTTTTGAACGCCCATTTTCATAAAAAAACCTGAATATTAAACCTGAAAATTAATTTACAAATAATTAATTAATAATAATTAATTAATTAATAATTAATAATAATGAATTTTCCTGAAGATGCTACACGAAGGACTAGCGAAATATTGAGAATTTAAATACAAAAATTGGATATTTAAATATGAAAATTTAAAAAAAGAGATCAAATAAAATAAATAATTAAACCTGAATAACTTTAACGCGTTGCTCATTTAGGTATCTTTCCACTGTTCAAATTAAGTTAGTCTGAGATTGAGAAATGTCAAATGAAATGCAAAAAAAAACTTGTTGCTTATGTGTGGTTCACCTTCAACAGGGGCCCTTAAAAATTAACCACCCTCTATAAAGAAAGTAATACATATTTTATTTGAAAGAGATTATTCCATAGTGATTAACAAAATAATAAATAATGTACTTTAAATGTACACAAAATTGGTGGTGGGTATAAAAGATTCGGCACAGCCGAATATAGTGCTCTTACTTGTTTTTTCTCATTTTTTTAATTTCAAAATATTTTCTTTAATATTAAACTATATTTTAAGTTGGCAAAAATTTTAACTAAAACCGGTTTTGTTTCAAAAAGTGTGAAAATTTGGCTTGCTTTCAGCGACCATACTGGGTTGAGTTGACAACTACAATAGGCAAACATTATTTATTAAAAAAAATTAGTAATCACGCTTATTTGCGAAAATATTTATCAAATGTGAACGTAGCTTGTGCATGTATACATGTGTACATAATTCATTAAAAAAAAACTTACTTGTTTTTAAAACACCAGACAAAGCGTTCAACAATTTAATATTTTTTAAAGCATTTTTTTATTTTTCGAATTTTAATCTAAACTTGTACAACCCATCACGAAATAATTTTTTTTTTTAATTTGTTTTAAGAAAAATATGTTTGGAATGCTTGGAAATTGAAAAATTTTTACAAAGTACCATTATGTCATGCTATGTGTAAAAAATTTCCATAAATACTAAATAATAAAAGAAAACAATTAATCTTATTATATAGTGTGAAAATTTGTAGTAGTTAGAAATATTTTACTAGTAGATATATTTGTTTGTAAAAGGATTAAGAAAATAGGTATGTATTTTTAAAACATTATTACTTAAGATTTCTACAATGTATAGTACCTATATTTTATGTGTTTGTTTTTGTTTAAAATATCTACTTAATAGATACAAATACATACATCTGTACATAAATATTTATATTTTTTTATTTAAAAGCTCAATTAACAAACTAAATTTACTTAATATACAATGGTTTTGTAAATTTCTATCTAATATTGCTTTTATTTTTTAAAATTTTTTTTACTTATTTTTTTTAATGATAATACTATTTATCAGTATATCGGGAATTTAAATGTTTAATTAAATAAATTGCTACTTAGTACTTTATACAATGTTAAACAATTTTTAAGGCAAAAATGCTGCATCCAAATTGGAAGTTCATATAAGTAGAAGAAATTAAAAAAAAAGTAATGAAGCTTAACAGCTAAAACTAAGAGAACTACAAAGTTTAACTACATTTTTATTTAAACAGATATGTATTATACATATGTGTTAAAGTTTATAATATATTACGAAAACTATTAAGAAATGAAATAAAATATTTATTAAAACTACAGAAAGTAGAAGTAAAATCGATTTAATTTTATCCTGAGCTTAAATGTAAAAAAGATTTAAATTTAATTAACAAAAGCTTTAATAATTTTTGGTAGAATTTGCGAACAATTCAAAAACTAAAATTACTTTAAAATTAAGAATAACAAATATTTTCGAATTAGTAATCTTGTCATGAAAATACTCTAGTTAAGTGAATAACACAACCACTTCACTGAACTTGAAAAAATCACTAATTATATTGTAGCGTTAACGCATAATAGTGAAATGATGACGAATGCGTTATTCTTAAGCAGTATAGCCATTATAACCATTAGATAGGCATTCATGCTACCCGAGATCAACTGAATGTCCGTGGTAAATACATATCGACCATTCCATAAAATAGCGTCCATTGAAACCCCTTATTTATTGTTTTAGACACAATAAGATTTTTAATAACAATTACTTAAAACTAAATGAGCTAGCAACTTTTACAATAAAAATGCTAATTAAGCAAATTAAATTAAAATTTCCATAATTTTCTAATTTTTCTCATTTTTCATATTTAAAATAATAATAAAATTAATCAGTAATAGTTAAAAAAAAACTTCACCATAATATTGGTATCAAGGTGTGACAAAAAATCGTTTTAAAAATAAGTGTTTGGTTAACGATGTACTTACTGGTTTAGTTAGTGGTACTGTTGAGTTTTTCTAATCGTTCCAATTTAAACGATATTCATCAACCATTAGCAAATGTCTTGACGTCAACCAACCTATTTAATTGAAATATAAAATATTTATTGCAATTAAAAAGTAACATATAAAAATTTAAAAAATTATAGGTTTTAATTTTGTAAAAAAAACACTTGTAACTAGTTCAATAGTTGCAACACATAATTTAATTTTCTTATTTGAAAAAGGTGTTACCTTCTTGTCGCGCCAAATTATAAAACTCTTGCCATTTACTTTCTACTTCCCAATATTTTTCTTTAATTTGATTGCGATCTTGTAAATAGGATACGGCAAAAAAGTATGCTTTTAAAACATCTTGAGGTGAAGTGTTAAAATGAAAATACACCCCTAAAAAATGTTTACTTTCAGCAATAATAAAATGTTCATCCGGATCAAATAACGAAATAATATCGTTGATAATATGACTCTGTTGATATTCATCTATTAAATGTTTAATGGATAAACCTAAACGTATATTTAACGATATGGAAACTGTTTGACCCAAAGTAACTCTTTCCAATTTGTTTACCTAAGGAAAAGTTAAAATTAATTTTTAAGCATAGGTATAAATAATTTAATGTATTTCTCACTTGTTGTGGAGTTAGCATACGTCCAGATCTAAAAAATTCTTCTAAGGCTATTAAATAACGAGATTCATTGAAAGTTTTTAAACAAATTGATTTGATGGCTTTTAAATTTGCATACAAATGTAATAAGATGACTATGAAAAAAATTCCGTAAAGTACGCTAAAAAAATAAAGTTATTAGTACTAGTTTAATTTTGTAGCAAATTATTTTGGATATTATATTATACCCTTGTGTCTTTATAATAGTCAATAAGTATAAACCCACAAATGAAGCCAAGAGATTTACACACGTTTCCTGTGAACTATCCTTTGAATTGACATCAGCTAAATTACCGCGCACAGCCTGATGTTGGGTCAAAGCTGCTCTGGTTGCACCACCTTTTGATTTATATTTATTAATTTCACGATAAAATAAAGTTAACCATTTTATTTACCGGCCACTCCTACTATTGCTTTGAGAACTGTTGTGCCACATAATATTTGTGTACCCCAATGAGTATATTTAGGTAGCAAATAAATTTCTATGCCCATAGCTAAATCGTTTAAAAAGTCTGCTCTTAAACGCCATTTTTTACTATCGACATCTAACTGCGCTCCCTTCCACCAAGAAAATACTATTCGCCCCAAATGTCCACTGCCCTCCTTCAAAATCCATGTGACAGTAGCGGAATAGGCGTTTATGTTTTCATTACCAACTCCAAGACCTTTTAAAATTGCATGTGTACAAAGGGTGCCTGTAATGTACATACATAGGTTTTTTGGTTTAACAATTTGAATTTGGAATTATATTTAGAACAATTATAAATTTTATTATTGTTTTATTTTAACATTCGATATATGTATGTATGTACATATGTAGATAAAAAAATCTATTTTAAAATAGGTGTTAATTTTTTTTTTTTACTTTAACTAGGACCTAACTTACTGAAATAAATCCAATACATTAAAACATACCACAGATAGTACTGCAGAAAGCCTGTACTGTGTCCCAAATTTGATACGAGGCGTAGTCTTCACTTACACTGTCCGGATATCCTTTTGGAAGGAATATTTGTTGGAATAAACGGAATAAAAAAAATTTTTCATGTATAACAGACTTGCCATCATTCTTCAGTGGCACTCGGACTATAGATTTTTGTTCTGGAAAGTATGATAGCACTTAAATAAATTATTGATAACTGACTTTTAATATTTTATAACTTACCAGCTGGTGTTACATATAGTATTTCTTCACCTCTACTGCCATACTGTTCGTGAAAATGTATTCTCATATTTGTTATATTCGAAATTATATCTTTAGTGATCAATAATTGTATATCATTTGTTGAACCTATGCTTAACAAATATCCTTTTTTTATTGCTAGTCTCTATGGTTAGGTAAACTTTATTGCTTTAATTTTTTATTTATTACAATTCTGTAACATAAAGCCACAAAGGCCAATTTATTATGTATATTACACAGTTAGCGTTATAGTACGACGCACTTGTAGGTTTGAGTAGCTTTCCACAAACATATTTTATTGCTTAAAAAAAACAAATCCTTTTATTATTTTTGTAAATATATATACAATATAATTATTTATATTTAAAGTTAATGTACTACTAACCAAGTTTTTATTTATTTTATACTTCGAATTTAGTATGTCTACGTCTTTGGAATTTGCACAATCCTTATAAATTTTTAATAAACATACAGAATAACTGTAAATTGTCTAGTTTTCTTTTTACTTGTTTTGATGGCAAACAGTGATGATAAATCTATTTTTCAATATTGTACTTTTTTATATAAGTTTGTACATTTTGTACTGTAAGTGTGCTCAATCTGACTATCTTTCGTATCGTTACTTTTCTCTTCGTAATCGTTTAAAATATATTTAATAATTGTGTTGTTAGTAAATTATTTCACTAAATTTAATGTTATTATAACGTTAAAATTGCATTATATCAGCTATTGGAGAACATATGATCCAATTTGATACTAACAGAATTTGTCACAAAATAAGAAGCCAAAGATGTTTGATTAAGAAAATTTAACGGCGTTTTTTAAACAGGGATGTTTATGTAAAAGATCCAGTGCTGCTACAACTAATATATATCCTTTTAAGATTGTAAAAAAACTGATTGTAGGCATGGTGTATAAGTGTACCCTGATTGTAGGCATATGAAATATTTTTTTTATATTTTTCTTTGGAGAGTATCTAGTCAGCGATTTAGAATACAAAACTCAATAAGCTCAAAAACTGCTCGATGAATTTTAAAAAAAATTTTTTTTGATGTTCTTTACAAAAACGAATGTACGCTATTTTACCAATTAAAATAATAATAAAAAAATTACACTACCAACTAAATTATTGTATTTACAATCTGAAAATCAACAAGTAAGAGTGCTATATTCGTCCGTTCCGAATCTTATATACCCTTCATGCAATAACAGTAGTTTGTATCACCATTCATCTCATATGAAATACGTACATACATATAGTACATATAAAAAACATACATATATTAAAACATCCCATTGTAAAATTTTAAATTTACGTATGTATGATAAAAAAAAATTAAAAAAAATAATTAAAATATAAATAATAAATATAAAACAAAAAAAAATTAAAAAAAAATAAAAATATAAATATATAAAATAAAAAATAAAAAAAAATTTATAAAAAAATTTATAAAAAAATAAAACAAATTTTTTTTGGCTCAGCTGGGACTCGATGCCACGTTTACTCTAACCAGTATACACGTTTGTATGTATATATGTTGTTGTTGTAATGTTGTTTTTGTGAAAAAAAATCGAGGTGGTCGTGGGTTTTTGCTCATATCTCAGTTGTTTATGTACCGATGTTTCTGATTTTCAATACCGATTTACTCCCGAATATTTCTGATATTTTAATACCTCACCCGGGTCCAAGCGATGTCGGGGGGCTTCAAAAAGTTGATTTCAACATACACACGGACAGACTGACAGAGCTTAATCGACTCCCCTATTCATAAGCTTTCAGAAAATATATACTTTATGGGGTCGGAAATGAAAATTGTAGAAATTTCACACGGAATGACAAACCTATATATACCCTTTTCACTGTTTTCGTATTATACCTAGTTGATATTGTGGCCATATTAATAAATTTGTATACCCTTCACACAAAATTGAAAAAGGGTATATATAGATTTGTTACTCGTGTGAAATTTCTACAATTTTTATTCCGACTCATTAAGCATATATTTTCTTAAAGCTTATGAATAGAGGAGTTGATTTAGCCCTATCCGTCTTTCCGTGTGTGTTGATATTATTATTGAAAGTATTGAATATCAGTAAAATCGGTACATAAACAACTGATAAATAAGGAAACAAACCACGACCACCTCGTTTTTTTTCACAACAACAACATACAACACACACATACATAGGTGGTCAGAGTGAACGTGGAATCGCGTCCCATCTGAGCTATTTTTTTTATTTTTGTTTTTTTTTATTTTTTATATTTTTATATATGTATTTTTATACTCTTCACACAGTGAAAAAGGGTATATATAGGTTTGTCATTCCGTGTAAAATTTCTACAATTTTCATTTCCGACCCCATAAAGTACGACATAAGTCGAAATAGAGGCAAATACTTCCGTCTACCAGATCACAACACTATTTTTCAGGCTGAGATCATGGCGATTACGGAAGGAATTAAATGGATAAAGGAAACGAATAGCGAAACTCCGATTCGTATCTTTACGGATAGCCAATCAGTGATTAAGACATTGAGAAAGGAGAAAGTTGAATCCCGGAACGTTTTGCAATGCAAGAGTGAGATAAACTCATATGCAAATTGTGAACATCTGGAGATAATATGGATACCAAGCCATCACGGGCTGATCGGAAACGAGAAAGCCGACAAATTATCCAAAATGGGAGCTCTTTTGAGTACTATAACTTTGGAGAACGCAAAACCCCTTAAACGATTTAAAGATGAACTTAAACGTTGGGCAATGGAAGAACATGTCAGAAAATGGCAAAGCACTGATGTCGGTAAGGTGACAAGAACACTCTGGGGTGACCCAAATCTTGGGAAGTCAAAGGAGAACCGGTGTAATTACAGGTCATACGGAGTTGAGAACTCATTTAGCACGCATGGGATTATCTGAGGAGACGACATGTAGAGCTTGTGAGGAAGAGGATGAGACCCTGGTACACTACCTCTGTCATTGTCCTGCGTTTGGGCATATTAGGCGCGAAAATTTTACAGTAGATAATATGCCGAACTTGGAATACCTGGGGAACTCGAACTGGAGATCCATAAGGCGTTACATTGAGGGGACTGGTTTCTTGGACTAGTCCGTTATTTATGGGAAATTATGTTTATGGTTTTTTGTTTGGGAATTCCGTTTTCCACATGGAGCGCACAACATGCCAACTGGGCATAGGTGTATACCTGTCATGGGTTTGGGCTTTTATACCCCTTCTTTTCAACCTAACCTAAGCCCTGTCAGTCTGTCCGTCTGACCGTCTGTCCGTGTGTATGTTGAAATCAACCCCGACACAGGTTGGACCCGGGTAAGGTATTAAAATATCAGAAATATTCGGGAGTAGATCGGTATTGAAAATCAGAAGCATCGGTACATAAACAACTGAGATATGAGCAAAAACCCACGACCACCTCGATTTTTTTTTCACTAAAACAACATTACAACAACAACATACATACATACAAACGTGTATACTGGTTAGGGAAAACGTGGCATCGAATCCCAGCTGAGCCAAAAAAAATTTTTTTTAATTTTTTTAAAATTTTTTTTTTTATTTTTTTTTTATTTTTTATTTAATATTTTATATATATTTTTATTATTATTTTTTTTAATTATTTTTTTAAATATTTTGTAAAATTTTTTTTTATTATTTTTTTTTTGTTTTTTTAACATACATACGTGAATTTATAATTTTACAATGGGATGTTTTTATATATGTATGTTTTTATATATATATGTTTTTATATGTATGTACGTATTTCATATGGGATGAGTGGTGACACAAACTACTGTTATTGCATGACTACACGTTGTGAAGGGTATATAAGATTCGGCACGGCCGAATATAGAGCTCTCACTTGTTTAATATATATTAATTTGCTTTTATTTTTGATTTTATTTTATTATTTTTATATTTTTTTTAAATATATATGTATGTATATATTTTTTTAACAAACATGCATACATAAACTCAATTTATAATTTTACAATAGGATGTTTTTATACATATACATATGTATGTATGTTTTTTATATGTATGTACGTTTTTCATATTAAAGAGATGAATGGCGAAACAAATATTTGTTATTGCATGACTACACGTTGTGAAGGGTATATAAGATTCGTCACGGCCGGATATACCACTCTTACTTGTTTTTTTTTTATCAAAATATTAGCGTTTGTGTTTCATTAATACCCCAGCAAAAAAAAAATTGGAAGTAAAATTAATTAATTAATTGTGTAAAAACAATAATTCTAAATGACTCCCTAAATGCGAAACAATTTGTCATAAATGGTGTGCTTAAAAATGAATGCAACGTCATGCAGAATTTCTTATACAATTCATGTAAACAAACAAAATGAACTCATGAACTCAGCGGATGCTTTTCACCATTTATGCATGAGTTCTGTGCACTTGTTAAAATAGAGTGCAGTTCATTAAATTATTCATGTAAAGTTTACATTGTAAACACATGATCTCCAATGACACGCTAATGTTAAAACCATTAGTATTTTCACCCTGCAAATTCACTTTTTTGTCATAAATTTTTTTGCTGGGCCTGAATGACAGATATTTTGCAAAAGTAACTTTTTATTATTTTTATAAAATCTCATTTTAACTTTTTGTGTAGTCAATTAAACATTTGTGTATATTTTGCATGAACTATATTTTTTCCTTTAAAATTTGTTTTCCTCCAAAATGTTTTTATTGATTTGCTAAAGTTTATTTGATTGTATAATAAAGTTAATTCTTGATTAAGTGAATTCCTTTAAAGTCATATTACACAGGCCTACACATATTTTGCTGCCCTTAACTTGAAAGTTACTTCTTAAGTTATTTGAGACACTGAACACAAAACATCATTCGATTTTCTCGAGATATAGCGTTGTCAAAAATTAATGTGGTTCCACTACTGATAGTAGCATGACTTTAAAACGGTTTACCGAATTCAATCCAAAAAAAAAATACTAAACTCTACAAGAAAAATTCTCTAAGATGCAAAATTATTTTTAAATCTCCTTACTGAGGTAGACTAATCGTAATAGCTGTGCAAAAAAAATGTTTTTATATAAAAGAATTAAACATTTTTGTTTTTTAAAAAAATTAAACATTTTTGTTTTTGAAAAATTTAAACATTTTTGTTTTTAAAAAAATTATATAAAATAAAACTAAAACAAAGGATCAATTTTTGGTCTAGTTAAATAGCTTAACATAATACAAACAAAACAGACCTTTTTATTCAACCCACAATTTAGTGACTTCGATTTATTATTTAGACAAAAATTTCAATATGCTTACGATACTAAACGTAACAAGTTTACAAATTTGGTTCCATTTTTAAACAGCTGCAAGTGAAAATTGTTTCTTAGATTATTTATGGCATTGAACCTAAATTGATACTTTCTGAATGTTATGTGATTTACCCGTTTTTATTTACGATAACAACATTTAAATTGCATTCGAAGGCAACTTCGGATACAGTGAATAAAGTTACTGCCTGTTCAACGATGTCGAAAGAAAACCTAAGCGAAATTTCATTCGTACAAATACGTTGAAAACAAAAACAAATTTTTAGTTTTTGTTGTTGTTTTCAATATATTTGTACGAATGAAATTTCGCTTGGGTTTTCTTTCGACATCGTTGAACAGGCAGTTAATTTCTGAGCAAAATGCCACTAGAAACAGTTTCTGAAATAAGTTGAATCAATTCCGCACTTTTTAGCCTTCGTAACAATATGTTTATTTCGGGCTTCGCTAGGATATATGTATGTATATAGTTTAAAAAAAAATATTTTTCTGAACATGACTGCTAAGAAAAAATTCAAAAAGTTTAATTAATTAGATATACATACATATGTATGTATGTAGTTTGATTTAGAACGATTCTTTGGCTCTTCTGAAAAATTTGATTTTTATATGAATTTTCAAATCTACTTATATATAACTAGCCAAGCCCGGCGCGCGTTGCTACGCCCCTTAATGAATAAAAATGCATTCTGAATTAAAAATAATATTTTATTGATTTTTATTGTCATGCAAGTGGGTACACAATATTTTTGGTTTTTATAATTGCTGTAAAAATGCTCGCCATGTGAAAAGCGTGGATTTTCCAAATTCAATTCCGCAACACGCAGAAATTGTCCTTGTGCTTTGTTGATGGTAATATCGAAAGTATGGCGAACTGGAAATTGTAGTCGCTTGAAGTTAAAAGGCAAATCGGTGTAAACGATTGGAATGTGTGGAAATAGCTGAAAATAATAACTTATTTTTGATGTGGGTGGCACTGCCTACTTTTCTAATTACAAAATTGTATAGTCATGACAGCTCAAAATGTGTGCAGTTTCAGAAAAATCGGTTAAGTGCAAGAAGCTAAAAATTATAACTTTTTTATGGGCTTGACACTTCCCACAAAACTTTCCAAAGTTTAAGTCCGATTGGCTTTACAGTTTCGGAGTCTATAGCTAACACACACACAGAGTTTCACTTTTATATATATAGATGTAGATTGAACCGGTCCATGTATGTAATCACATCACGTTAGAACGGCTGAAGTAATCTGGCTGATTTTTTTTTAATCGATTCGAAATTTTTAAGAGATGGTTTTTAAAGAAAAAAATTCCTGGTTAAACTCGGAAAATTTAAGTTTTTACCATTTAATCACTTCTCATTTTTTCTAAGTATGAGAAAATTTAAGGAGAAATTCGAAGAACTAGAACTAGATTTTTAAAACACTTTTCACTTCTCCTTTTTTTAAAAGATTTATATAAATAAAAGAGTTGATGTGTGGACTTTCACAGCTGAAGTTTAAAAAAAATAATCTGACGAATCAATACTACCTGATAAATAAAGATAATTTCAGTCGCAAAACAGCATTTTAAATCTTAATTTACGTGGTTATGATTTATGTCAATTTTCTTGGGTACAATTTTATTTTTTTAAAACATGTTAAAATTCATCATTTAATGAAACAAAGTAATCATTCTATAAATTGGGATCAAATATTTCTCCTGAATTAGCACACAAATTAATGTAGGTTTTACTTTTTCCGACATGCCATCTTGAACATCGACCAGTTGGTCTTCCTACCTTGTAAATGACACCTCCTTTGGCATAATCATATAAACAAGCTGTGTAATAGCAAAACTTGTATGTGACTCCAAGGCTAAAAATTGTTTTAAAAAAGTACATATGTATGTACATAGTATATATGCATGTAGTATATAACTAAATATATCTTAAATAAAGCACAATTAACTCTTCGAAGTAAATAAGCTACCCTAGAAAAACTAGCAAATTTTAAAAGATTAGAACAAATTCTTTTACTTTGCAATTAAAATACAATAAAAACTGTAATAAGTTTGTCTTACATAAGTTATAACGAAATAATTTTTATGGTATGGTATTTTGGGGACGACCATTTTGATTTTCGAAAAACCAATATTGATTTTTTTAGTTTACACCATTTGCATTTTTAATTACGATTCGCTACTGTAGCTTATATACCGCGAAGAGTAATTTTGTTTATACATATGTGCATATACTTGTCCTTGCAATCGGAACCCAAGGCCACAGCACAACCTAAACGTGAGACACGATCATTGACCATAGTTGTAAACTGCTTTGCAACTTCATAACTTAATAAACAATAAAAACGATTATTTTTAAAAATATATTTCAATTTAACAGTCTTACTCAAGCATAAATTCTTTTGGCATTTTGTTTGGGTTTTCTACATTATTCTTCTCATCAAACATTTTTCTCAAAGATAAAGCTATTATTTCCAACACTGGTCTAGTATCGTTAAAAGCTACCTCCTTTGAAAAACAGTTATAATTGTTAAGCTAAAGATCCACACCATGGTACAATTATCAGGTAGCCTCACTAAAACAGCTGATTTTTTTTCTCTACCTTAAGGTTTAACTAAAATGTCAAATTTTGTATATGCATGTGTATATATTGTGTACGTATATATTCTACCGCCAAAAAAACACGCACACACATTTGCTGTTTGACATTTAAGTTGTCGTTTTCCAACAACAAAATGCATGTAGAATTTTGTTGTTGCAGAACTGAGGCTACCTGATGATTGTACCATGATCCTCCACACCATCCATTTCGCTTCATCGTGCTCGTATTCTACGCATTTCATACCCCAAACGCTTTTTGTATTTCAAGTTACATGCAATGCTTTTGCGCATCAAATAACACAAGTTGAGAGATGGCACTGATTAGGTAAATGCCATCGATAACCAAAATACAAGTTATGTCCATGAAGAAAAAGTTTTGTAAATAATTAATTATTGTTCTTGCCATTAATTTAAAACATACGCGTTAAGGCATTTTACACTTTTTGCTCTGTAACTTGCAACGTACAACTATATATGTACATTGATTAAACTTTTTTGAGAGGCGTTAGATGGGGAAAAGCAAAAAATACATGGTCTAGACTTTCAGCTTTAAACAAAACATAAAAAATACATACTCTTACCAGATTTTGTCCTACATTAGCAAATCGCTGGGTACCAAGACATCCTGCATCACCTAAACTCACTAATTTTGTACGAAAATGTGATAAATAGCTCAATTCATTATCCCAAATTAATTCGCGCATTCGTACTGCCTTGGGAAAGAAAATATTAAAACGATTTTTGGCCCATCCACCAGCTGTATGATTACGGTAGTAGTTATGCCAATTTAAAAAAGCCTGCTTAACTTTTCGCGTCATTGGAACGTGGGCTAAAAATTTCTTGGCCTCATCGGAAGGCTTAAATAAAAATTCCCCTATCAAAAGATTCTATATTTATGTAGTATATCTTGCAATACTTACTTTTAGTATGGGGTCTTTGGCATCACAAACTAAATGAGCTTTTCCTAATTCGCACATCTTATTTCGTACATCGCCTAAGCAATATTCCCATGATTTGGAGTAATTTATAAACATTGTTATTATTAAAATTACTAATCGTATAGTTTTCATATTACGTTTCGATGATATTGACAGTTTTTAAAAATTGCTTACTTTTTTTTATTAAATACCCTTCACCTGTGGGGCGAACGGTATATATAGCTTTGTAATACCGTTTGTTATTTCTATAATATTCATTTCAGACCTCATAAAGTACATATCGATGGTCACAAGAAATTAAGTTTTTCTGAGGTTTCCTTTTTTTAACACAAATAAACCTCGACATAAAAAATTGAACGCAATAGTATAAAAAATAACAGTTTTACAAGCAATTTAAAAAAATTCATTCATAATAGAGTTTATGTTACGTTTTTACCTTCTCCTGTAAAATTACAATTATTCGAGTTAGGGCCTTTCTGCTTGTAACAAAATCAACTTTTAGTAGCTCCACATATAGCACATGCCTGTTGTGGTACCAATATTTTGGAAATTGAAATTCAGCACAATCGCTAAGGAACTTATCATTAAATATGAGCAAATAACCACCACCGTCTCTGTTTTTTTTTCTCATAATTTGTACACAAAAATTAAAGTTTTTCAGCCGTAGGATAACAATTCATCCACACGATTGCTACTATTTATATATATGATATGCCTCTAGGGATATTCCTAAAAATCGGACAAATCGGTAAAGTTGTATTCAAAAATTATTTCTTGAAATATTTTTTCTCAACCTCCTAAATAATTTCTGGGCAAGTTAGTGACACCAAATTAGAAGCTGTAGTATTTAGTTCTGAGAAAAACTAATGAATCGGCTTAAAACTAAGATATAAGCACCTTAAAACAACTACTTTGGCGTTTTTCCCTAAAATTTACAAAAACAAATCAAGAGATTCAATACGGCTATTAAATAGAAGGGCATGACTAGCAAAATATAATACTCTATAAAAAATCTAAAATACATGAACACCGCCACTATAAGATAAATAAATTTATATATGGATCAAATCTAGTAATTAGAAATTAACCACCTTCAACCCCACAATATTGGTATCAAATAAAAGGGTTTGACTATTATAATACAGTAAATTATTAATGATGGCGTCCTATATAAAATACGGGTAAAATATAGTATTTGTCCTCTTCAACCCCCACAATATTGGTATCAAATAAAAGGGCTTGACCAGTAGAATATGATGTTCGAAGCAAAATGGTTGAACATTTTTTGTAACCCCATCAATATGGGTATCGAATGAAAGGGTTTGACAAGCAAAACACAGTAGACTATGTGAAAATTCAATATCAAAGATGGCGTCGGAAATAATTTAACGAAATGGCGTATAGCGTTAAACCTGAAACCTAGGCTATGCTACGATGAGGTCATTTTACATATGTACTTATTGGTAAAGGGTATGTTTAATCCGATTTTTATTCCTTTTCTTTTTTTTTGCACATAATTAGAAAGAAAAGGATAACTTTAAACAAGAAAACTTGTTCAATGTAAACGCAGATTCAATTTGAATCCAAGGAACTTAAAACTAGGTAGCCTCAACTTATCATCAGCTGTGCCTTTCCATTTCAAAATTGCTTAAATTTTCTCTCTTTTCTCAATGTTAAACTTCAAAAAAAGTTGTATTGAAAATTCCTCTTTGAACTTTAATCACCTTATACAATTACACCATTCTTGATACCGATGTGATGCAATTTATAAGTATAAGTTCGTTTTCTTTTTTCTTTAAAATTAAAATTTAAAGGCTTTTTGCAAGCTTCTTATTAATTTTTTTGTTTTAATTCTCTATAATTGTTCATTACTTTCCATTTAAAACTTGTGCATTAGGTAAAACCTTTAACTGGAAAACTATGGTGCCGAATTTCTACTTCCACTTCTGTTCGGATCTTTTTATAACTGAGTCATTGCACTGAATAGTAAATAAATTTTTTAATGTAAAACAATGTGCTTAAAACTAGTTAGTTAGTTTTTTGTTGTAAAGTCTATGATTCGTTAATAACAAACTGATTTTTGCGTAACAAGAGTGTTATTTTCGGCCGCGCCGAATCTTATGTACCCTTCACAACGTGTAGTCATGCAATAACAATTGTTTGTATCACCATTCATCTTATATGAAATACGTACATACATATAAAAAGCATATGTATATAAAAACATTCCATTGTAAAGTTATAAATTGAGTTTATGTATGATGTATGTTAAAAAAAAATATATAAAATAAAAAATATTTTTTCTGACTCAGCTGGGATTCGACGCCATGTTCACTCTGATCAGTATACCACGTTTGTATGTATGTGTTGTGTGTTGTCGTTGTGAAAAAAACGAGGTGGTCGTGGTTTTTAGCTCATATCTCAGTTGTTTATGTACCGATTTTTCTGATTTTCAATACCGATCTACTCCCGAATATTTCTGATATTTTAATACCTTACCCGGGTCCAACCTATGTCGGGGGGCTTCAAAAAGTTGATTTCAACATACACACGGACAGACTGACAGATCTTAATCGACTATTCATAAGCTTTCAGAAAATATATACTTTATGGGGTCGGAAATGAAAATTGTAGAAATTTCACACGGAATGACAAACCTATATATACCCTTTTTCACTGTGTGAAGGGTATAAAAAACAATTCTAAGATGTTTGCGGGCCCATTTTAAAACATTTAATATTCAAAAATAGATAGATATAGATTTCTCGGTCGTCCAAAATGTACTGAAAAGGTATTCAAGCACAAACAAAAGTTTTCCAAGAACGTCTAATGCATCCCTTAGTTTGGATTTCGTCTGCCATCGGTTAATATTTTTTGAGGACGATGATGGCCATGTCATCATCGTCAATCCCAATGCTTAGGTAGATGATTTTAAAATGATGGTTATTGGACATTCTAAACAAACAATTTTAGAGCATGCTCTTCTCAAGTGGATACGAATTTTTCTTGTTGGGTTTTCTTAAGTCGCAGTTCATGCAAATAAGCCTCAAACGACAGCGACTAAGAAGATGCGGCAGACATTTGCACATTGTTCAATTAGAGCAAATTTATTTATCTCTATTCTAATCTTTTCATAAGTTGAAAACTTTTTTAATAAACACAGATTTTATTTTTTAAATATTTATTACGAAAATAATATACTATATAATAAAAATTTTAACATAAGTAAAAATATTTTTGAATTTTTTTTGGAAAGAAAAATTAAATATATTTTATATAATTAATTTTTTTATTGTAATTAAATCAATATAAAACGTTTGATTTTCACAGAAAATCAATACAAAATAAAAAATTTTTCTTTTGAGCTTTGATTAAAATTGAAAAAATAAATATTTTAAACAAATTAAAGAAAAAACAATGTTTTGTTTCGTTTTACCTACATTTAAGTACAATTGTAAATAAATTTGATAAATAGTTTGAGCATGATTTAATGTTTAATTGATTGAAATAAATATACTTTTGACAAAACATATTTTTGTGTATGTTTAAAATATTTTTATAAGTTAATCTAAGAATATAGTATTTCTGTATAGCTTTAATTTTAGTTTTAAAACAATAGTCTTTTTTGTTGGGTTGTTTTACTTATACAATAAATTTCTTTTTAAAAAATAGCTCAGTCAAATGGAGAGACCAATCATGAAATATGGTCTGTTCTACAAAAAGTGGATTAACAAACGTTTTAACTAAACTTAACATTTAAAATTTATTTTTTATTTTAATAAATAATATTTTAGAAATTAATTTTTAGTTTAGCTTTTGTTAGTCCAATTTTTGCGCCAAACAATTTTTATATGGCTCTGATAACTGAAAATGTATTTCAATTTCTTTCTTTATAAAAATTTAAGTTTTTTTTTAAACTTAATATTTTAACTTAATAATTAACTTTAAACTTAAAGATTCTTAAAAAAACTTATAAACAAGGAGTGATAAAACACCAAACGCAATTCTAAAATATTAACTTGTGAGTGCGGGGGCAAATGAACAACTTTTAGTTTTGAAGGAATCACGGCTACTTTTTTCTTTGCCAGAAAGGCAAAAAGGAGTTGTTTTTATGTTGTGTTTTGATGGTATTGTTGATGATTGGAAATATTTTGAATGCATAGAACTAATCGCGTTGGGGAATCATTAGTGATTCGTTGAGGAGGCCGATAACTGTTCTAGACGAGCACACAGTTCCGTTGCTAAACGCATTTGTGTGGCTGCTGCTGCAGCACAAGAGGCGGAGGCATTGGTAATAGTAGCAGTATTTGAAGAGGTTTGATTGAAATGTAACGCAGCTTCAGGATAACTAGGACAAACACCCAACCAACGTGCTTTACCACAGGCATGCGACTGTAATTAAAAAAACAAACAAAAAAATTAAAAATTTACGGAATACTTTTTTTAAATGTATGTACATATGTATGTATGTATGTATGTGCAAAGATACTTACCATGGTAAAATCACGTTTCCATTGAACACCACATTGACCATCACACAAAGGGCAGGGACGTTCAATACTATAACCACCGCATTCACTGCAATCTAAGGAGACATGATCATCAGTCCATGATACACCGCAGGTGAAACAGGAGCCAATATGCTGTCTTAACTCTTCAATGGTCAACACGTTGTCCACTGAAATTTCTAAAGGGCTGCCAACTAAATCAGACAATGATGAAGACATGCTAAGACTGCTACGTCTAAAATAATATAAAAATTGTAAACAATTACAAATAATTATAAAATGATAAACGATAAAAACTGTTGTATTATAAATTTATAAGTACATAACTATAAATGACTTGCGTATACAATTTTCTTACAAAGCCGTCGGTATACACTTTCATGTACTTGAAATGTGTTTTGTTTTTCTACTTGTATTAAAATTGCAGCAAGAAACTTTTAAAAATAATTTAAACAAGGAACTAATAAAATTTACTATTAGCAGCAGAACGTGAGTAACGTTTATAAATTTTACGCTTAATAAATTTATTAATAAGTTAAACAACATCTTGCGTCCTTAGAAATATCGATCAATGGAGTTGAGCGCAAAATTGTTTTCTAATCTTATCAGTTTATTAATAAAAAAATATAAAAGGTAAACAAAATCTGAGAATTTTACGTTTTAGATCATTCATATATAACCAAGGAATTTCGATTAATAATCTTATTTAAATTTAAAGATTTTTTATATTTTTTATAATAAATGAGTCAGTGCAACAGGAAATAATAAATAAACTACTACATAATACTAAACATAAGTAAGTAAATAAAAAATAAAAAGTTTTTACGCATGTCATTTAAATTAGTTGATTTTTTTTAAAGTTCAATCTGTACATACCCCAATGAACTGATATCCGTAAATTGTGGTCCATGAACACTTGCTAAAGACATTGTTGCTGATGGTACTAAAAGTAGAAGAAAGTAATGAAAAGAAAAAACAAAAATTAATAATATGTAGGTATTGTTAAATCAATTTAACATTTTTTTAGGTTTGTATGCGTACATACATATATGTATATGTACGTATGTACATATGTATATAGATACAAATACATAAATACATATAGTTTAATTCGAATTTTGACCTACAATTTTACGGTTATTTACGCTTAATTTTTAAACATTTATTTTTTAATGTCACATTAAATTTTGTTTCTTTGTATTTCTTTTTATTGCTAATAATATGCGTTTCAATTTTTCCAAACATCCAAACATATTTTGAAAATTAAAAACAAGTCTAATTAAAAATGTCTCAAGATATATAGTAAGAAAATTAATATCAACTAGATGATTGAATTAAAAAAATTCTAACTGCAGGGTATAAAAAAATATATTATAGATGTGCTCGTAGTACCAATGAATGCAAGTTATTAAGGTTACACAAGTGTTTTTTTTTTTAATAATAAAATAATATAGTAATAAAGTAAAAAAAATGATTTTATTACAAAAAACATGCAACTTCATTTATAACGTAAGAATTGTTATAATTATATATTTTTTTAAAAGTAATTTAAAGATAAACAATCAGCTCTTATTATCAATATAAAGGTATTCACGTCACCTAGTTATCTTTGTCTTGGCAAAATGCGTAAATTTACTTTTGTTGACGTGAGCAACACACACTTTTAACAAAAATAAAATACCTAAATATTTTTAAATAAAACAAAATGCTAGCAACAGTTTTATTTATGCATTTTTATAAACATAAAACTTTCTGTTCTGGTTTAAATAGTCGAAAATTTTTTGACTTTCAGAACCTTGTCTAAATTTTTGATTTTCTTAATAATAACTTTTGCACAGAGCTCATTCTACAAAAAAAAATATTTTTAACTTTGATTTGCATTCGCAAAGTATCTCTAGAATCAAACCTGATTTTTGTTTGTTTAAGGAATATGTTTTGTCTTGCTTGCATTGTTTTACATATTTAAAGTACCGTTTTGCACAACTGCATGGTGTGCGTCTGTTATGTGAAAATATACTTTTTGTGACTTGAATATAATCTGGCCGAATGCCATGAAAACTCATTTCGAATATTTGGCTTGAAAAGCAGCACATAAATTCAATGAAACGAATAACCTGGTGAAGACTTTAAAAGCAAATATATATTAACTTAATACACGTATGTGTGTACATACATACATACTTTTATATATATTTAAAGAACACATTTGGATTTGCAATTGGAATATCAATTAAGTAGTCATAAGAAGAACTTCCGTTTAAATAATACGTACAAGAAGCTGGTTACAAAATGGCCGATTGAGCTTAGCAACTTGTTTAACACACAGTTAAAGCACAACAAATTTTGATCCGACAATGTGTTCTTTAAAAATGCAATAATTTTTGGAAATGTTTGTCAAAGTGTTATAAATTTTAGCAGCTAGTAAGCTGGAGTTTAGCAAGTGTATTGTGCATAGATATAACTTTAATTTTTGTTAATGATTATTGCTGTTTTTGTTTCCCATGAAAACGTATATGCTATCTGGGGGCGTTACCATAAATCACTACCAAACGACTGTAATGGTACAAAAAAAAAAAGAAAAAAAAAATAAACTTGCAAAGAGGAAAAATTAGTGCAAAATTGTTTTCTAAATACATAGTTGTTGCTATGTTCAGAAAACTACACTTTTGCAATTTACTAGTACGAAGAATTAAAATCGGTTGTATAATATGAGCGTAAACTGCGTAACAAAAAATCGACTAGCCTATTAATATATAAGATACATAAAAATCGTTTAATCTGTCTTGTTAAATTAATCATTTTTCACACTGACTGTATTTGAAGGAAGTCGTTTTTTTTATAGTAAACTAGCCAAACCCGGCGCGCGTTGCTTCGCCCCTTAATGAATCGAAATGCATTCTGAATTTTAATTGAATATCAAGTGCGAAAACCTAAAAATTATAATTTTTTTATGGGCGTGGCATTGCCCACTTTTCTAATCACGAAATTATAAAGTCATAACAGCTCAATATGTGTGCAAAGTTTCAAAAGAATCGGACCAGTGCACGTACCTCAAAATTATAATTGTTTTTATGGGCGTGGCCCTGCCCACTTTTCTAATCATGAAATTGTAAAGTCATAACAGCGCAATATGTGTGCAAAGTTTCAGAGTAATCGGTCCAGTGAAAGTACCTCAAAATGATACCTATTTTTTATGGGCGTGGCACTGCCCACTTTTCTTATCATGAAATTATTTAGTCATGATAGCTCGATATGTGTGCAAAGTTTCAGAAAAATCGGTCTGGTGCAAGTACCTCAAAATTATAACCTTTTTTATGGGCGTGGCCCCGCCCACTTTTTTAATCACGAAATTATTAAGTCAATACAGCTCGATATGTGTGCAAAGTTTCAGAAAAATCCGTCAAGTGCAAGTAGCTAAAACTGATAACTAATTTTTTATGGGCGTGGCCCCGCCCACTTTTTTCACCCATAAACACTCCCTGGTATATGTACAACAACTTACCAAAGTTTGAGCCCGATCGGTTTTACAGTTTCGGAGTCTATAGCTAACACACACACACACAGAGTTTCACTTTTATATATATAGATTTATAAATGTAAAGATTTTTTAAACTAACTGTGCTTTTATTTTAAAATAACATTTCTTTGCATTGGTTTTACAAATTTATGGAAATATGCAAAAAAAAAAAAAAAAAAAAATATTAAAAGTACATTTGTGTGTTTCTTTTTTTTAGTCTTCTATGATGTTAAATATTTTTGTATGATTTTAAATATTAAAAAATACAAATGAATCATTAGATTAACTTAACTGGTTTGCTATTAAAATATCATTTATATATGTTTGCATATGTGTAAACACTTTAGTAAGAACCTTTAGAATTTTGTAATTTGCTATTTATAGGAAAGGGTTCGAAATTTCATAAATTATGCAAAAAATAACAAAAATGTGACTTAATAGAAAGTGTTAGATAAAAGAAAAAACAAAAATTACTAAAAATTTTTGGAATTTCCATAAAACACCTACATACATATAATAAAAATATATATGTATGTTATGTACATATATATTTTTTTTGAATATATAAATAAATATTTAAGATGGCCATTAATTAAAAGTCAAGCGTCTTAATAGCACTTGAGTTTTATTTAAATTAGGTAAAACCCCCCTAGACCTCATTATGGTAATTTAAAAAATGTAGTTTCCAATTTGTAATATTATTAATTTTAATAAGAATTTTTTTTTATCGTTAAACTTTTTTTTTTTAAGTTAAGGTCATGTTAAAGATTTTTTAATGTGGTTTAATCCATGGATTAAATATATAAACGTACATTAAAATCTATGTATGTATATGTTTAGTTAAGGGCAAAATATCAGTTTGGAAATCACGGTTTAACAACATTTTACCAGTATCAAATGCACATAAATATTATAAAAATTTTCCACAATACAATTTTCTATATTTTAGTATATGAAATAATATAATGTTCCCCTATACAGTACAAACATACATACATATTGTATATATTTATACAAAAAATATTGCATTCATACAATCGTATGTACTTATGCATGTACTATGTGCGGTATATGTAAAAATAGTTGTACAATAGCTTTTTACAGATCCATACATACATATACATATGTAAATACATACATATGTAGCAAATATTTATTTATGTAGAAGTCTCTAAAAGTGGGTAAAACCAGATATTATTTGTTATTGCAGTTACATTTTTGTTGTTGTTGAGTTCAATGATACAATCATGTTTACAAATATTGGCGAACAGAGTTGCCATTATAACAAGTTAACTGTGGAAGAAGCTTTTATTATTTTGTATGTTTAATGTGTTTTTTAGTTGTTTCTTTGGACTCCGTCTATACGCAATATAAACATGTTTACATATATATATTGAAGGTAAACTTATTGCTAATGTAGACTTTTGCCCATACATATGTGTGTATGTATCTATTGCCGGTAACGCATACATACATGCATACTTAAGTTTTAATAATTGTTAATCAATTTTCCTTGACGATAATTTTTCGTAATTGCTCAGCCAGAAGCTGTAAAATTTTTTAAAACTTTTTGCAAAAATTTAGCAAAATTCATCTATTTAAATTTTTATAAAACAAAAACGTAAACAAAGTTATAAATTACATTATAAGTACAGAGCATAATCATAAGCTTGATCTTCTGCCGACATTATTTATTATGTTAAAAAATAAAAATTGCTTGTATGTATAAGCGCGGGTCGTAAAGCCGGCCTTTAATAATTCAAGAACATACATACGAACAACGCTGTGAAACTAAGTAAAAAATATAAATGGCATCCCTTGCAAAACTAAAAAAATTAAATGATTTAAAAATAAAGATGAATTTTTTTTTTAACTAGCAATTAAAATTTTTTTTATCAAATTTGTATGTCATTAAAAACACAAAATAAAAAAAAAATAAAAAAAAAACATTTGATTTAGTGACAATTGACAGTCATACATATTTTATTAGAGGTGAAAGGGAATAGTTTTCTAAAAATATTTTGTTTGTTAATTTATAACTATAATTGATTGTAAAAATGATATGTACATACAAACAAAGTCTTAGTTATAAATAATTTAAAAACATAAAATCAGATTTCTATAGATTTTGAATATTTCTAGTAATTTTTTCTTATGATAATGTACATACATACATTAATTTATATAAATTTGATTAAACTTTATCTTGTACTGTTTTTTTTAAGCTTTTGCATTTTTTTTTTAAATAAATTTTAGGAATTTTTATACACCTTGAAATAAATTAATGAATGCATTCTTACACGTTTAAAATATTTATATTGATATACAAATTTAACGTACATATATGTATTAAAAAAATTGATCAATGTTAAAAAATTTTTTTAGAGGATTAACGGAATGGCATAACAAATCAAAAATTGCTATTTGTGTATTCACAAAAAGTTTTGGTGTCGTATTGTCATGTTTTAATTTTATAGTAAATGAAAAGAAAAATTTCCAGTCCTTGTGATTTCACCATAAATGGTTCAGAGTTTAAAAAAGATATAAATTTAATAAAAAACACTAAATAAAATACATACATATATACATTGATATTATGCTAATCTATATAATCTATTAAAACTATATTTAAAAAAATTGGCATTTCTGTGTATAATGAAAAAAAATTAATTTTAAAAATCACCTGATTTAAATCTAGAAAAGTTTTATATAACTTTACATACACAAAGAATAAATAAAAAAATTCGCAAATGGAAAAGCTGATTTTAATAAAACTCTATTTAAAAGTTTCTAGTAAAAACCTACTTTAATTAAAATTTTTTAAACATGATTTGCAATGACAACTATTGCAAGCAAAATGACAAGTATACAATTTACAGCTAAAAATAGCATGACTAGACAATTGGCCTTGACGAACAAATATTTTATGAAAACTAATTTAACAAAAAAATCTTTTTGATTAAAAACTTACTTATATCTTTTTTTGTGGTTAAAAATTGTTAATCCTTTTAATTTTTTAAAACAAATTGCCACTTTTTAGCACAAACTTATATTTTTTAGTTTGAAGTTTTTTTATTTAATTTAAATTTTGAAGTTTTTTCTTAAGTAATGACTGTAATAAAATGTTTTCTTTGAGTTAAGAAAATAATTCTTTTGCTTTTTTAATAAAAAATATCTTTATATTTTTAAATATTTAAAATTTGTTTTTATTTCTATATTCACAATACAAATAAACACCGTACGGAGTTGTTAAAATTTTTTCAATGTGTAATTGTTTTGATTTTAATATAAAGTATTTGTTTTGTTTTAATCTTTATTAAACTTTAGGTTTGCTGTTGTATATTCCGTATTATTTTTATTTGTTATTTTTTTTTTCTTTAGGAGCAGTTCTGACAGCCACGACTAAATTCAATAAACTGAAAATGTATAATGCCAGACATCTACTTTTATGAGCGTTTCACATTCCTACAGTTCGCAGTTTGTAGTGTAGTGAACAGCGTTGTCAACTTTAAAATTTCAAAAAGCACCTAAACCCCTAAAAAAGCGCGTAATTTTTATAAAAAATCACTGAGTTTAATATGTGTACAAATTTAACTTTACATTTGCTAATATAATCATTACTTAAAAAAAATTAAAGCTTTTAGATGCCAGTTGCCCCCTAAAATAAATTATTTTACAAATGGCAATAAGACTGGAGTTTTGATTGATATCGATAATCGAAATACAAGTCTAAAGATATTCTGTTCTTTATATTATTAGGCCAAAACATCCAAATGTACTATCAATGCAAATATTAACCTTATCAGGGTGTCAATTTGTGCTCTAAAAAATTTTAAAATGAAAAGTATTTGCATATTAATTTCTCTTTTTTTATTTTCACCAAGGTTTGATCAACTTGAAACTTTACTTACAAAATAAATTCTCGTAACAATTTCATTTCATAAGAAGTAGGTGGTTTATGTCTCATAAACCATACAGGATATCAACAAACCAGTATCGGAAATAAGTTACAATTAATAATAAACAAGCAAAACACTCAAATAACAGAAACATTGTATACTATCAATCCTTATAATCTTCTTAATTATTAGTTTTAGTATCATAAGCTGAAAGTATTATCAACATAATATCATTTTACAATGAGTAACTATTTTTTAGCTTTGTTAAGATACAAAATACGTAAGGGTAATTAAAGATATTTACCCTTACAAAAATTGTTTTCAATTAAAAAAATTATTTTCAAATTTAGTATTTGGTGTCACCGAAATAAAAATAAAAGCACTAAAAACTTAAAAAAAAATCACCAAGCACTAACTCGCAATTTTTTCGCTTCCAAAATGTTAAAAATCACCAAAAACGGTGATAAAATCACCGAGTTGACAACGCTGGTAGTGAATGGTATATAATCGTATGGGAATTTTGTATAGAGAGGGAAAGACTGTTTGTCGTCTCTCACAGTGTATTATGAATTTTGTTTTTTGTTGTTGTTATATTGCTTTTGGTTGGTGTTGTAAAAAAAATACAGTCAGCAAAAAAAAATAAATATTTCAAGTGTATAAGTTAGGTTCGATCAGTGTTACCAATTTCTGTGCAAAATTATCCAAAAATAAAACCAGATTTTTTGATGTTTTCATTTTATCTAAAAATTATTTCATATACAATTTGCCTGTTACTGTTTTCGAACTCCTTCCAGTAACACCAAAACTAGTTAATTTAAATAGTGAAGAAAAACTAATAAAGTTTAGATTAGCGAGTCATTGAAATTGTCCGTTGTTATATTTAAACAAATGGAATTAAATAATATGATTAGTGTTGCATTTGTTAGCTCGCAAAATTTTATAAATTTTTAAAATTTTATGTAATTTTCTAGTTTTGGCTGTGTAAAATTAAAAAAGGTTTAGCTGTTTTCGCATTAAATTTATAGCTTTTTTAAACTCAAAAAATACAAACAGCAGCTATAGATATTAGTTTGTTAGCGTCTTATTAATCCTTTAACAGTCTAGATTAAATAGTAGTAACAGTTTAATTAGATAGTGCCGCTGCAATTCAAACGACTTTTGAACTGATACTCTAAATTCCTTGACTTAGTTTCAAATACTTCACTTATAGTTTGATTAAATAAAAATCAGTGGAACGGATAAATTCAATCTCTTTAAAAAGGATTAACGTGCAACTAGCATACTGAACAGTGATGGAAATTTAGCTATTTTCCCGTCATATCTAGCAAATTAAAAACCAGAGGAAAAATTACGGCAATCGATCACAATCGAAATTTTACTCAAACGATCAAGTTCGCTGTACTAGCGATTCTTACAACAATTTTAAAATTTCGATCGTGATCGACTGCCGCAATTTCTCCCCTATTTAGCTTGCAAAAATTCATTTCAGCTTTTAGCGGAAAATCTAGCGAATTTTGCAACTAAAACTCTATACATGTGAAATCAGAATAAAAATTGTGCTACTTTCTATGAAGCTTGATGTTTTTCATGACATCAATTTTTCATTTGTAGGCACTATGTAACAGAATTTTCAGGACACTGGTAAATTCCGGGCAATCATATTATAAAAACTTGTTTTCACAAGTGATTAGCTTTTAAAGTATCAAGTAAAAATACATAAATATAAATGTATGTACATTAGTTTGAGAGTAATTGGTTATGTATTTATTTTGTGATGGCGCCAAGGTATTATAAAAAATGTCGTTGCAATCATAGAACAACCAACTCATAAATTTCCTAGGCAGAAGCGACAAACATTTTAACGGTATGCAATAAAAGAAAATTACGATTAAAATATCTAAATTCAAAGTTTATAATAATACTAGCCAATCCCGGCGCGCGTTGCTACGCCCCTTCATGAATTTTAATCGCATTCTAAATTTTAATCGAATATCAAGTGCAAGGCTAAAAACTATAACTTTTTCTATATGAGCGTGGCACTGCCCACTTTTCTAATTACGAAACTGTATAGTCATGACAGCTCAATAAGTGTGCAAAGTTTCAAAAAATTGGTCCAGTGTAAGTACCTCAAAATGATACCTTTTTTTATGGGCGTGGCACTGCCCACTTTTCTAAATACGAAACTGTATAGACATGACAACTCAATATGTGTGCAAAGTTTCAGAAAAATCGGTCCAGTGCAAGTACCTCAAAATGATACCTTTTTTTTAATGGGCGTGGCACTGCCCACTTTTCTAATGACAAAAGTGTAAAGTCATGACAGCTCAGTATGTTTGCAAAGTTTCAGAAAATTCGGTCCAGTGCAAATAGCTAAAACTGATAACTAATTTTTTATGGGCGCGGCCCCGCCCACTTTTTCAATCACGAAATTATAAATCCATGACAGCTCAATACGTGTGCAAAGTTTCAGAATAATCGGTCCAGTGCAAGTACCTCAAAATTAAAACTTTTTTAGGGGCGTGGCCCCGCCCACTTTTTTTATCACGAAATTATTTAGTCATGACAGCTCGATATGTGTGCAAAGTTTCAGCAAAATCGGTCAAGTGCAAGTAGCTAAAACTGATAACTAATTTTTTATGGGCGTGGCGCCGCCCACTTTTTTTCACCCATAAACACTCCCTGGTATGTGTACAACTACTTACCAAAGTTTGAGCCCGATCGGTTTTACAGTTTCGGAGTCTATAGCTAACACACACACACACACACACACACACACAGAGTTTCACTTTTATATATATAGATAGATAGATAGATAGATATACTATGCTCTTTGGAAGTACGACGGGAATACTTATAAAGGGTTTAAAAAATGTCCCTTATCGTGTAAGCTACGAATAGACATTTTGATGCAGAATTAATGAGGCAGTTATGCTAAAAACAGATTCTAATTTCTTGTTATTTTTCCCGATAAAAAAACTATAATCAATATTTTATTATGTTAAAACTAAGAAAAAATTTCAAAAATAAGGAAAAGAAACGAAAAAAAATATATAGAATACAGATTGTCGTGTACTACACACTCTACCCCCTGGCCGTCAAAATTTACCTGTTTTTAAATTTTAAACAAATTTTGAAATACACATTATCGCTAAAATTATATCTTAATACAAAATTTTTATAGCGATTTTGAAACCACACTAAGCGAAATCCCATCAATGATACGGAGGTACAGTAATGCTTCTTTTGGCGTTTTCAATTTAACTTAATTTGTTTGTCTGAAATTCAACCCAACTTTCGCACAACCAAATTTTTGAAAGTACTATGAAACAAAGTTTTTATTTAAAACTAGCTTGTGCCCGCGACTTCGTCTGCGTAGTTATCGGGATAAAAGGTACACTTAGTATTAACAATAAAAATATTTACAACACAAACATCCCGTTTAGGATGTGTGATGATGATTTTGCCAACGACTTCGCGATATTATCGTGATAAAAAATAGCCTATGTGTTAATCTATGTTGCTATATGTCTATGTGCCGAATTTCATTTGGTTCCGTTCAGCCATTTTTGCGTAATTGAGTAACAAATATCAAAACATACAAACATACAAACATTGACATTTATTATATTAGTACGATTTGTATGGTGTTACCAACCTAAAATATAAAATTTTATATAAAATCAGAAAATTAAGTGAAAATTTGAGAAAACAAAGAAAAAAGTATCAGTTATGTTAACAATGGCAATGCAAATTGATTAACGCCGACAGTATTGTTATCAAAAGATACGCAATAAGAATTTTAGCAAGTTAAAAGTTTTTTTTTAAATTTTAATCCTTTTTTGCGTTGTTTTGGTCAGTTTTTCGTGAGTTTAATTAAAGAAAATATGGAATGATCGTTAAGATGGTGATTTATCTACAGCTAAGAGATAAAGTTTTAATTATGAAATTTAAAATCCCAAAATTTCTAAAAAAAAAAATATACAGCACATTAGTACTTAATAAAAATTTATCAATGTACAACATGCATAAATTTTGTTATACTCTTTTGTAAATAAAGTGTTGCGAAGTGAATCTAAAAAGAAGCGTTTCAGGGAAACATACAAAAATATTTATTGTTTGAAAAGAGAAAGAAAAACTGTTAAAAGCGTAGGAATAAAAAATAATTTTGTTGACAACACTGTTATTCATCTACATAGACACTTGAACACCTACCTTTTTTTTAAGACATCTAATATAAGCCATCATATGACAAGATAAATATAAAAAAATCGCAATATAAAAGAAATGAAAACAACAGATACAACGGCAACCCAGCAACATTTCTGCAGTTCTTTTAAACAAAAGCAAAAAAACAATTTGCAGCAACTGCTTTATCAAAGAAAAATAATACCGAGCGTGTGAATGTTCATCAGTTACCTTTTGAATGACTTGTTCGTTTACTTTTTAAAACAAGTTTAAAAAAAGTATACACGTAAAAAATACCTCTTTTAGAGGGAACGGAAATACTTAGCATTTTTTACTTGTTTTAATAGTAAGTTTTTTTTATTTGTTTTAATATTGCTTTAATTTATACGTTAAGTATTGATGCCAGATTTAGTTATATTTTGGCAGATTTTTTGAGTGTTTAATTACTATTAGAGCTTCACTGCCGTATTCCCAAAATATATTTTAGGTTTATAAAGGCTTATTTGACAGATGTAGTACAGAAATTTGTCAAATAAAATTTCAATTAACCTAAAACTTTTTTTTATGAATAAACTATTCATATATGTATGTATGTATGTATGTATGTATGTATGTATATATGTATGTATATACTTATATATTTTAGGTTTGTTGATTTATAGGTTGATATATTTATGTAGGTTTTTATAAGGTTCCATATACTACAAGTCTATCAACACCCAACACATACATTCGAAATTAGATTTGTTTGAAAATATTTCAAAAATATCTTGTCATAATTTTCAAGCTTGAGATCTGTTTTTTTTTTATAAAAAAATTATGTTAGGCAACAAGTGACTTATTTTCGTTGCACTTGTTTTCTCGTTAATTTTTATAGAGTGAGGCAGAAAAAAAGTATATATACTTGTAATAAGTAAATTGAAATAAAAATCTAGAATATAAAAATCTTCAAAAATATATAAATTAATTCAAATTTTGTACAAATTCATTGAACATTAAAATGTTGGCATATTACTCGGTATTTATAAATATATCTACTTTTTTTGGAAATCTTCCTAATAAAGATTTTATATCATTTTGGACGAGGTGGTCCACCTACTCTTAAAATCGGTCATGTGCTGAAATAATTCTTTCTTTAATTATATTTTTTTACAAGATCACAATATCTTTCCATAGGCCGAAGTTCTTTTCAGTTGGGTGGATTTGCCTCTTGTGGTATAAAATTGGCATTATTGTTCAAATATCACTCAGTCTTTCCATAGATTCATGACGCCAAATCGGGCAAAAATATAAAGGTAATCTGTTCTAAGAAAGGTAGAAGCCTTTTTTTGTACGCTCCGTAATATAAATTTCTGTGTTTATCGTGCCTAAAAATCCTAAAAATCTTGACCCGGAAGTTGTGAAAAGTCTGCCAGTTCATAAGTTTAATCATCCCATCACACACAACATTTTACTAAAATTTTTAGCTCGTTTTTCTGCTTCTAAGTTCTTTACCTCATTGCGATCTTGAACTTTCTGAATTTCATACGATTTCAACCCAGCATAAGCTTTGACCCTAGTCATAAAAAAATCGGAGCATTTCCTTACGATTTTCTTATATGATGTTCAGGTCTTTATTATGCTGTTTAATAGCTCTTGAAACAGTGTGACGATGATGTTGTTTTTCATGTAATCTTTTTTCGTTGTTGATTTTAACAAAACAACAGTTACAAATGAATGATTTAGAAAATATATTAGTATCTGATATATTTTTAAAAGCTAATGTGTTAAAAAAACAATTTTTTGCACCAAAGATAAGTTTTGGCTGGAATAAGTTTTTTTTTTGACATATTCTTAAAGTAAGGTTTGGCATAACAAGATGTACGTACTGTCTTTTCAGTTCAACCCTTGGAAGATTTATGCGTGGCCACTACATATTGCGGTTTGTTGTTCAATTGATTTGAATAAAAAGTTTGTTGTGTCATTCCCAAAATTTTTTAACTAACCAGGAGGTCAATCAATTCTCGTTTAGTGAAACCGTTAAATAAATAACTTTTGTACAGCTAAATGTACATATGATGACACCATATGATATGACACGCAAAAAAATTTGTTTTCATAAAGCAAAAGCCTCAAAAATTGATTTTATTAACCACTTGCCCAACAAATTGCAAAAGCCTGCATTAGAATGTTAAAATTTGTGATAATTTGTGTGTTTAACGCACGCTAAATCTTATTTATTGTAGCTACGCCAAATAATAGATTTTCGAGTAGTGTACGGTGAATACTTATTTTTTTTATAAAATTATAATATAACAAGTTTTATACTTTTTATCTAAAAGTAAATCTGGCACCATTATATAATGCCTCTTGTTTATGAAAATCGTACGTGTTACATCTTTAAGAATAACGCGAAAATGGTGGAACTAAATTTTAAAAAAATTTAGCTTATCGCAAAAAACTCCTTGTTGACATTTGCGAATTTCTAATTGTTTTAATTTATGATATTATTAAATATTGGAAAATATTACTTTTATACTTATATAATCTACGAAAAAAACCCCACGTTCAATCACTCCTAAAGGGAATGATATCTCTGCAAATAAAGAAAGAATATAATTTTATACAATGCAGTTAGTATTAATGTTTTAAGGTTAAAAAAATTAACACTCTTGCATTCAAAATTGTTTAATTAAAAAATTTAAGAGTTTGATTACTAGTTCTTACTACTTTAAAAATCGAATAAAACCAGTTTCGTTTTGCAAATGTAATAAAAAGTGTATTTATACCCTTCACACAGTGAAAAAGGGTATATATAGGTTTGTCATTCCGTGTGAAATTTCTACAATTTTGATTTCCGACCCCATAAAGTATATATTTTCTGAAAGCTTATGAATAGGGGAGTCGATTAAGCCGTCAGTCTGTCCGTCTGTCCGTGTGTATGTTGAAATCAACTTTTTGAAGCCCCCCGACATCGCTTGGACTCGGGTGAGGTATTAAAATATCAGAAATATTCGGGAGTAGATCGGTATTGAAAATCAGAAACATCGGTACATAAACAACTGAGATATGAGCAAAAACCCACGACCACCTCGATTTTTTTTTTCACAAAAACAACATTACAACAACAACATACATACATACAAACGTGTATACTGGTTAGAGAAAACGTGGCATCGAACCCAGCTGAGCCAAAAAAAAATTTTTTTTATTTATTTTATATTTTTTTTTTAATTTTTTTTATTTTTTTATTTTTTTTTTATTTTTTATTTAACATATTATTTATATTTTTATTATTATTTTTTTTTAATTTTTTTTTTAATATTTTTTTTTATTTATTTTTTTGTTTTATATTTATTATATATATTTTAATTATTTTTAAAATTTTTTTTAAAATTTTTTTTTTTAAATTTTTTTTTAATTTTTTTTTATTTTTTTTTAACATACATACGTAAATTTAAAATTTTACAATGGGATGTTTTTATATATGTATGTTTTTTATATGTATGTACGTATGTATATCATATGGAATGGTGATACAAACTACTGTTATTGCATGACTACACGTTGTGAAGGGTAAATAAGATTCGGCACGGCCGAATATAGCGCTCTTACTTGTTTTAGTTGTGTTTATCATTGAAAAAATAAAACAAAAAACAAGCCGATAAGAAGAATTAACAGCTTTAGACAAGAAAAAGGGAAGAGTGGCATTTATTTGATTGTAAAATACAATAATTGCTTTTAATATTGCAAGCGGTAAAGGAAATAATTTTTGTCAAAGTCGAGTTCAAAAACTATGTTAATAAGTATTGAATTTTCTTCTCCGTAAATTTTACAGAACTAAAACAATAAAAATATATGTACACCCATAAATTAAAAGAAAAGGTTAAAAATAAAAACAATAACAAGTCACAATTTTAACTGATAACAAAAACTGCTGATGTATGATTATGATGAAATACATTGGATACATTTCACTGAATCTTTCATTTACACACTCTCCATATCTCTGTTTTTTTTGTTTGAATGATTTCATGGTGTGATCATTTATGAGGTGATGATAATAGAGAAAGGACTTTCTTGTTTACATTTTAACTAGTACAGCAGCGTTGCCAGAGATTCTCATATACAATTAATTTTTTGTTTACGTTAAAATAACGAAAATAAAAATAAATAAATTAATAAATAAATAAAACATTGAAATCTGTTGGTAAAAATTTTTAAATTTTTTTTAAAGCAAAATTTTCATTATAACTTTTAAAAATTTTTTTTTAATTTTTTTATTTAAATTTAACAAGAAATACACTTTTTTCAAATGATTTTCAGTAGATTATTTATTTACATGTCACAGAAAATGTAATTTAAAAATCCTTCGTTTTATTCTTTATTTCTACAGTATATAGTAAAACCAAAAATTGATTTTTTGTTTAGCAAAAATTTTTTAATATTTAAAATTTTCTTTAAAGAAAAATTAAAAAAAAATATTTGTTTCTAAACAAGTATCGATAATATAACAATTTAAAAAAAAAATCCGTAAATAGACATATTTTTTCAGAAAACCGCTAGTGATCAAAATTGTTTCCAATATGCGAACTTTCTTCGCTTAATAAAAATTTTAATACAAAAAAAAAATATTTTGAACAATAATAAAATTAAAACCGTAAGAAAAATGTGACAAAACTGAAAATGTAAAATTTGTATATTTTAATTAACAACTCAAACTTGTTACAATTTTAGTTAAATTTTTAGTTAACTGTGGCTTGGAGCCAAAAGGGACAATGTCAAAATATTTACTTTTGTGAAAATTGTAATTAACTTTCATAGTGACATTGGCCAGCATTTTATTTATGAAGCTGTTCTGGGTTAAGTATGACTTTAGCTGTTTTTCCATAATGAAATAGAGCAAGAAAACAAATCTAATGCAATGATTAACTCAAATGAGCAAAAAAGTGACATTGGCTCTTTTAGCTCCAAGCCACAGATATAGTTTAGGGGTGTAAATGTATTTAAAAAGAACTAAAACAAGTAAGAGTGTTATATATGGCCGTGCCGAATCTGATAATACCCTTTACCTTAATGTAGTACATAGGTATAATAACCACATCAAAACGCAACCATATTGCATTTTCACATTGTTAACTCTATTCTACTAGTCAAGACCTTTAATTTAATATCCTATTGATGGGGTTAAGAAAATTAATTTTTCGTCATTTTGTTGTAGACGCCATCTTTGATTCTACATTTTACTGTATTATACTGCTCAAGCTCTTTAATGCCAATATCGTAGGGGTTGAGGGGGTCAAAGCCGTAATAACAATAATAACTAAAGCCGTTTAAACATTTATTCGCCATTTTGGATTTTAGCTTTTTTTTACTGTACTGTACTGGTCAAGTCCTAGATTTTACCTATATTTGTAGTGCAGCCAGCTACCTTGGTTTTAACATTTTTTATAGTGTCATTTTATTTTGCTTTTGACATCTATATGGCACCTACCGGTTGTCGATAAGTTGAAAAAATAGATTTTCGTTTGTCTATTTTAGAAAAAACACCGAAGTAATTGTATTTTTATGACTATATGACAGATATTTTCAAACCAATTTGTCAGTTTATTTCAGCAATAATTTTCGAGACTACGGCTTGTATTTTGGTGCCCTTAGCGTGTCCAGAATTTAATTAGGAGCTTTTGTAACTTGATGTATATATATATACATATATATATTCTTAAGTTATCTTTGCCTATAACTTTGCTAATTAGTAACCGATTTGTCCAAAATTACGAATAGCTTAAGGTATGTCATCTCCACAAATAATAGCAAACGTGACTACATTTAATGACCTTATGATCTCAGAAAGTTGTTAAGCGACAAATAGACATTGCTCAATCTCCAGTTATAAGCTTTTAGAAAATATTGTAGAAAATACAAACGAAATGACAAAGCTATATGTAGCCTTTGCATCATTGGTGAAGGGTATAAAAATCTCATTAAACAATTTGATGAATAAAAAAACTGGTGGTTAGGGTCTAGTTAAAATAAATTTAGTAATTCTAGCAGCAATATATTTTCTATGTTAGTAAACATTATTTTATAGATTATGTTTATCAAAAGTTGGTATACTGGCGCCGAAATAAAACTCAAAAATTTTCAGTGTTGTTGGTTATACAAAATAAGATACGAGCTGGCCGACCATCGCACTTTTATTTGCTGTGTGTATTTAAATGTAAAAACCCAAAGCGAGATATGATTACAGGCACGCGCAATATTTTATAGATTAAATTTAAAAAAAAAATACTTAGTTTAGAAATTATTTTTCTTTTTTATAAAATCATAAAATTTTTGTTATTTTATCAATTATTAAATCAAATTAGAAGGGAAATAACAAATTTTTTATAATCACCTAGTTACTTATGTTAATTATAAAACAAAATTATTAAAAATTATTAACATTTTTTTTTTAAGAAAACGTTCTTCTTAAAACGAAAATCATCGATCATATTAGTAAATATTTGGAACAAAAACATTCACCTATTTTGCATTCAAACAAAGTTGTTGATTTGTTTATGACACCCGGAATTTATAAAGTCTAATTTTCCATTCGATTAAGTTAAAATTTTTATCATGACAAAAAAATCATTTACTTGGGTGTTAATTTGCTATTTTTCACTTTTAAAAAAATTCAAAAAAAAAACATTGTTTGTAACACATTTATATTAATTAAATAAATAATAAAAATAATTCTTTACTTGGCAACTCTTTTAAGCTTTTGTTAGTTTTAATTGAGGATTATTAAGTTCAATATCATCGTGTTGAATAGACTAAAGACCTAATTTTATACTAAATATAAATACTTTTTTTAATGTTGTACTATTACAATTCACACTCTATGGTGGTCTAGTCAGGTTTTTAAAATAATGATTTCAAAATATTTACATAAGCTAAAAATTGTGTGTTAGATTTTTTAAATATTCATAATATAAAACTTCATCTAAAATATTTAATTGCTTAAAAGCCCATGATGGGTTCAACAATATGAATTTTTGAATACTTTAATTGTTTAAGGAAATATGTGAGAGTCTATTTTTAAACATGTTAGCGTGTGTTAAGGAAATTTAAATAATTGAATTCTATTGAATGTAATATGGGAACAACAAGTAGGTTGCGTATTAGGAGTTGAAATTAGAAAACAATTTTTAAAGTAGATTTATCGTTATCTATTTTTATTTATATGCATTAAAAACGTCATAAAATAACGTACATTCGTTGTCACAAAGAACGTGTTTTTTTTTTGGTAGATAATTTTGTGGTAATAATATTTGAAATAAACAACAGAGACCAGAACAAATTAAATATACATATTTTTTTGTAAAAAATTCTAGAAATACATAGTGGTTTTAAAACTATAGAACTTCTCAAAGTTACTTTATCTACACTATGTAAAAAGTGTTTAAAATGATAAGCAAAGGAATGAAAAAAAATGTTTTTAAAAAGTCAGATTTGTGAAAAACAATATAGAGCTAAGAAATTTAATACAAGCAAAAGTACTGTAAAGGCAAAGGATTAAAGTGATACTGAGTGAAAAAACACCCGAACTACCCAAAAAAGAACGAGTTTACCGTTTTGTTGTATAATGATGCATGATGAAGCCTGCGTACAAAGGTGATTTTTAGTAGTGGTCTGGGAAGAAATTTTACTTTGTCACTAAACACAAGTGTACCAAGTTCAATAAATTTTGGAAAAAATATATTTTTAGGTAGCGGTATGTAGTTGTAGCTGAATGTATCTAAGATATCTATGGTATTAAAGTCACTGATATATAAAAAACATGACTGTTTATGTATAATTTTAAACTTAGCATCATGTCATTGTTAAAATTTAAATTGAATTATTGCTAATCGTAACCCACCAAATTTTTGGTTTTTTAATTTTATAAGCAGAGCAGATTTAATTACCGGATTGTATCAAGGGAAATGTTTAAATTGTCTGAATACGAAAGCAAAACAAAATATGTATTCTGTACTGCTTATTATTTCAACACTAGAAAAAAGGAGAAAAATTTATTTCTGTAGCAATTTGTTCTTCCTTACGGTCTGCTACCTTTTTAGCAGTGCGTAAGGAGAAGGCATAATTTAGCTATTCCTGGTAGGAGTAAAATTAGCGCTTATTAATTGTAAAAAAGAGAACTATGAAGTGGGACATCGCATACAAAAACCATGCCTTCTAAAAGCGCTTAAGGAAGCAGGTAGGCACTTTTTAAGCGGTTCAAAAAGCGCTATTTAGTAATGAAGTTTGTTGGTGACAAGTTTTAGTTGTGATAATATGATTTTTAAAGTTGTAGTAATAGAAATTTATTTCACACTTTAACGTATAGCCAGCAGTATATATTTTAAAATAAAAATTGACAAATAATTCTCTTTTCTCTGTGTTGTAACGAACAAATATAAAGACGATGAGGTACATAGATGTCATATTAAACAATTTCATATTCTTAATTTTCAACAATTTTGAATACAATGAAAAAATATTATAAGCTAGATCCACCCTGTTGGCATGAGATATCACAGCAGATCGTTTAGATTATTCAAGAGGAAAAAACCAAATACCCAGCACTTTTACTCTTATTATAATTTATTTTAATTCAATGCGATTCTGGTCCTTTTTTTTATTAATGACAAAGGCGACTTTTACAAAAATTAAAAATTTTATTAACAATAATATTGTGAGAGTACAATAACCTCAGATATTTCAGGTTTTCCAGTATATAATTGGCAGGAATTCTGTGCCTCTTGGCAGTCAGGGCAGAACATTTGCTAAAAAGGCGGAAAACTGATTCATTCTTCTCCAAATCCAGGCAGCTGCAACAACGATTGTTTGAGAAAAATTCGAGTCAGATTGCATGCTTCCCTGACAGTCAATGACCCTTCAATACAGCCAGAAACCTCGAAATGTCCTACCGACCTCAGCTCGTAAGTTGCGATGTATGACTGATATAAAAGGAGATACACGTAAGCTTCGCCAATCTACATGTATTCAGACCATGCCACCTGTTCTCATTACTATACTTACATATACATACAGATAAACATACATACATGTGTATGTGTATATAATCTGTCAATAGTTGTATAGGAAAATTTATAATAATTAGTTCACACCTTAAAAAAAAATAAAAGAAATAGGTACTGAAATCAAATACATAAAATGGTGGTAATTACTTAAAAATTAAACAAGTTGAGGTAGAAGACGCGTTAATAAATGTAAATAAAAAATCTTTCAGAAATCGTGATTTAATACGAAACGATTTTTGAAAGTAACACATTCAATTACCTTTTTCCTTAGCGAAACACATGTATAAATAATGGAAAATTTTAGGTTTAAAAAAGTACAATAACTAATAAGAATCAAATAGTTAATTTTATATTTTATTTTTATACAATAGAAAAACTTTTTTCTTTTTGTACTAACAAAATCATAAATCTTGAGTTCCCTGAATTGTTAATAAAATTTTTATCTCAACTTAAAGACAAATAATTAAACAACAAGATATAAATTCTGAGTAATAGCAAAAAAAAAAAAAAGAATATACTAGAAAACTTTGCATAAACTTTGAAACGTTTAGTTTTAAAGTGCATACAACAATTAAATGCTTGTGTGTGATATTAAATTGTATCGCTATAAATAAATGTTATTGTTATTATTTCAAATAATTCGAATATTATCTGTCAAATTAACTTACAGTTTCATTTTACGTGCGATCGTAATGTATAGAAAAAAAAGAAAAAATTGTTTTCATTTTTAAACTGATTGCATTTAAAAAATAATTATCAATGGAAATTTCCTTCACAACTTCATGTTTATATTTTTTATAAATTGAAAAAAAAAGAAAAAAGAATTGATAATAGCAAGCAATAATTTAAAACTTTTTTTAATTTAATTTTGGTGTTTTTTTAAAGTAATCTTTTTGTCAATATTTACTTTAAATGCATTGTAGTTAGGAAGTGTATGGTGGCGTGTGAATTTCTTACAACATTTTATCAACATGATCTTCAATTGCTTATTATGCGAACACTTCTATATTTCTTTTGATCTTTTCTGTGCTAATTTTTTCACTTCTTTGTTGCTATATAAAGAAAAATAAAGAAAAAATACACACATTCAGTTCAAACTCCTTTGTACCTTTTGATATTGTATTTAACCTTATCAGTATTAAATAATACATTTTACTAAATCTTTACTTTGCATGTTAATTAATGGTAATAATTATTAGAGCGATTTGTTAAATGCATGTATATAACGGAATTTTTATTTATTTATTTTTTTTTTGAAAAACAAATAAGAATTACCATAAACAAATAATATTTAAAAACGAAAGGAAGTTCATTGATAACAAATATTTATGCACTTGACCTCGTTAAAAACAGCGTTAAAATTATCATTTTCTTTCACTGTCTGTCCATGTCCATGACAACACCAAGAATTCTATAAGAGATCAGAATATAATTTTAACAGGACTGGCTTTAAATCATTTTAGAAGAAATTATTTAAACGTCTAAAAATTAGAAGCACAATAATATCTGAATTTTGTCAAAAAAAAACCGAATTATTTTCAAACTAAATTTAATAAATATTATCATGTGGCATCTCAGGGCATAATGAAAACGATATATTTTTCGTTGGTGGTATCAGATTGTTTTAAACAACAGCGATGTTACCGTATCGTATACATACATAGCAAATAATAACTAAAAAAGTTGTATGTCTCGAAAGTAAACTAAACTAAACGTTCTAATAAAAACAAATTACTAAGATTTTGAGAACATTATAATGAACTGATTTCAAATATGTTACCTATTAATCAAGGATAAGGAAAAAATGTTTAATTTTTTTTTAAACAAACACAAAATCCAAAAAAAAAAAGAAGTTTATAAATAGATTTCAAAACCTGATCGACAACCATATCTTTATGAATTTAATTCTACTACTATTCAATTAAATCATTTTTTTTTTTTTGTAAACTGTTAATTAAAATCAATTAAGTTAAAAAAAAATTATAAGAACAATCAAAATACCATTAACATTTGCAAACAAGTGTTTACAAAATACTCTCGCTCTTAAGGCAGCGCCATTTTCATTCACAATCATGAAGCCTCAATTTAGTTAGAAAAAAATTTGCAAATTTAACAAGTAACAGTGCTATATTCGGCCGTGCCGAATCTTAAATACCCTTCACAACGTGTAGTCATGCAACAACAATTGTTTGTATCACCATTCATCTCATATAAAATACGTACATACGTACACGTTAGAATAAATGTGGCATCGAATCCCAGCTGAGCCAAAAAAATTTTATTTTATTTTATTTAATATATTATTTATATTTTATTTTTTAAATTTTTTTTAAATTTTTTTTTGTGTTTTTTACATGTATGTATGTATGTATGTTGTTGTTGTAATTGTGAAAAAACGAGGTGGTCGTGGTTTTTTGCTCATATCTCAGAAAGTTATGGGGCGATTGTGCTAAATTTCAATAGCGATTCATTCCTGGATATATCCAAGAGATTGATACCATATAGAGATCTGAGGAACATATAGTTGCTTCTAAAAGTTGATTTCAACCAACACACGGACAGACGGGCAGACGGTCAGGGCTTAATCGACTCCTCTATTCATAAGCATTCAGAAAATATATACTTTATGGGGTCGGAAATAAAAATTGTAGAAATTACAAACGGAATGACAAAGCTATATATACCCTTGTGCACCACAGGTGAAGGGTATAAAAAGTACGAAAAGTATGCAAATGTGTACATATGTATTTGTTTTCAATAAATAATAAAGCACCCTTTAAAGTGGCAGTTTGGCAGTTTAAGTGAATCATGTCATAAAATAATGATTAAAAGAATTTTTCAAAAAAGAAATTAATCGAATTACACACATACATATGTATATACACACACTATACACGCCAAATTGCTTATGTCTAACTTTATCGTTTTTTAGGAAAACATTTTTAAATTTTTTAAATTATTATTAAAAATTGATTCTCTTTTGAATGAAAGTTGTTATTTATATGTATTTCGTGCTGTATTAATTAAACAACATTTTAGTTATTTGTAAATTTAGTTTAATTATTAGTTGAAAAAAAGATTTTGCTCCAAATGATTTTGTTCGTGGAAAAATATGAAAATGTTTCCAAAATAATTGAAAATTTGCTTGAGGGTAGTTTTTAATTGCGGAATTATAATAGTTTTATTACCTAAATGTTAACTTATGTCGACTTAAGCAGTTATTCCTTTTAGTCACAAATATTATTTTCGAAATAAATTGCTGTTTATTAAACAAAATTAAAATAAAATTAACAAACATACATGTGTACATAAATACATATACATATGTATATGTACATAAATACATACATTTGTATGTATGCACGTATAAACATACATAGATGCTCTAATTTTAAGTGAAAAAATGTATTAAATTATTTTTTGCGTATTGTGTTGTCAAGAAAACAAAATATTTATTGTTTATATGTGTATTATATGTTTTAAATATTTATTTTTTTATTCTTATTTTAACAACGAAAATCTTTGACTACGTCAGAGGCATCAAGATCACGTGAAAATCCGTTTAAATGGTGCCTATTTTTGAATGAATGTTTTTGTTGTTTCAAGAATTATATATTATTCGTCTTTTTGAAAAGTTATTTTTAATCGCATCTTTTATTTTTTGCCTTAAGTACATATGCTTTTTTATACGTACATTGTTACATATGCATTTTTTACCGGTGATAAGATTAAATATTTAGTTTTATTTCAGCAAGATATAAATAAAGAATTTTTTTACATTTATTTTTAGAAATGTTTCGTAAGGTTTAAAAATATAAGGTACAAATTGCATACAATTATTATTTTAAGAACTATCAATTATATAGTTCATAGAATGTTGCCTGTTTATGATAATTTCCTTTGACTTGTTGTTCTTATACATGCAATAAAGCCTTTTCACTAATTTAAAAGTTATAGTCGATCAAGTATGCCCACTAATACCTTATACCCTTATCCTTAATTTAAATATGCATTTTGAATCGATTTATGAGCTTTTACTTGATGTGGTAGAGTGGATTTCATATGAAAGATAGTGCTAATTGTAGACCGATTCTCATAAGATTTTCTGAGGAGATTTGTGTTTACTTGAATTGTGCCAAGTTTTTATTTCAGAAGTAGGACTTAAATGGGCAACTAGGGTAGTGGAGTGTATGAAAATAGCATCAACCTAGTGCATATAATTTGTATATGTATTACACTTTTTAAAGATAAACTGTTGTCTTAAAAACATTTTCTAAAAATAAATTAAACAATACGACGAAGTTAATTTATTAGTCAACAAGTACACTGATATAAAAATCATCGGCACAAATTTATTCGTCAATAAGTACACTGCTACAAAAATCACCGGCAATGACTATATTGAATTTTTTTACTCAAAAAAGATCCAATCTTTTCTTAATCATCTCGTAAAAAAATTTACTAATTTTTTAAGCCCGATTGCATTTTCAAACTAACTGTCGGCGCTTGAACAATGCTATCAAATTGTACAAATTAACTTTAAAAATCACTCAAGGATTTCAGCAAAGTTTTATCGCAAAAGTATTTTCAGTGATGAGGTAAATTTTTGACTTAACGGGATTGTTAATAAACAAAATTAAGTGAGACCAATCAACAGCGGATTCTATAGACTCCATTACATTAAAAAATTAATCGTTTGATTTACACTCTGGTAGTATGACTAGATTCATTCCTTCAAAAACGAAGTCGGAGCTCGCGTTACGGTCAATGGAGATCCTTACCGTACCACGACCAATAGTTTTTTGTTTGAAAGTATGAATGGCGTTAAAATCAAAATTTGTCGATAAGTTGATTTCGAGAAATGTATTTGTTAATTGGCCTCCAAATTAAGCTTTAACAGAACTGAGTTTCATTTCACAAAGTGAAAGAATTATTTTTCGAAAAGCAATTTTTGAAATATTTCTTCAAAAACGAAGTCGGAGCTCGCGTTACTGTCAATGTCAACCTTAAACAGAACTGAGTTTCATTTCACCAATTGAAAGAATTATTTTTCGAAAAGCAATTTTTGAATGTTTGAATTTTTTTAAGAAGTAAAGGGCGAGTTAAAAAGTTTTGCCACAGTTGATTTTGAGACGTTTTGCAGCCGTTAATAACATATGTACATAGTTTTCTTATATTTTAATGCCTTCCCTTGGTGACAAAAACGTTTACATAAAAATATAAATAAATCCCCAATTTTCACTAGATACGAGTATGTTTATGTATTTTTGTGTGTATATATGTATGTATGTATGTATATGTAGTTACGATCATAAGATACAAACAAAATCGTGAACAGAATACAGTTTTATTTTGTTTATTATTATTAAGTCATAACAAAATCTCAGTTAGTGATTTAAAAATAAACTAATTAAATTTATTTTTACATAACGTTTCGCTGAATCACAATTATTTTAATTTATTTAAGTGGGGGCATAAAAAAAGTTTTTTTTATAGATCTCTCTTTTACACAATAAAAATTAACGGTTTTTTATTTTACATTTGTGCTTAGAAAAACACACAATTGAAAAGATGGATGTTCTGTAGAATTTTGAAAATATATATATGGATTGTATATTTTTGTTAAACAAATTTTTAGTAACAGATAAAAGACAGACAAAAGGCAAATCGCACCAACAAATAAAATACAATGGCCTTGTTGTTTTATTATTTAAATATGTGTAGCATTTAGGTACATGAACCCCTAAAAATTTTTAAGAGCTAAATATACGTACATAAATGTTTGTATGTGTGTAATTTTGAAACTATTTTAAAGAATACTACCGATTTCTTCTAAAGTGTAATATTGTATCTTATTGTACTATATAACATTTACTATTAAAAATCTATTAATCAAAACAAAATTGTAATTGTTAAGAAACATTTACGTCATTTTAAATTTTTTTTTTGTTATTCTTCATTCATACATACATTTACGTATCTTAATTTTACTTTTCAATGGGTTAATTGTTTATATAGGAACTAAAGGGAATTCTTATATAATTTGCTATCCTTTAAGTTATTTTATTTTTATTATTTTTTGCATACAAAGTTTTTTTTTTTTATTTAATAATAAAATGAGAAAAGTTGCGTCAAGAAACTTTTAATGAAGAACACAACGTATAGGGTTGCCACATGCAAACACGAAATTAAAAGTATGGCCAAATATTTTTCTTTTAACAGTAATATGGAAGTAATATGGAAGGTATATTAAACGTATATACCAAAGTCAAAATTTCACACATTCTCTCTTTTCTCATATAATTTACAATTGTCAAACTTTATATAAAAAAAATCTATCAAAAAATCCTCTTCGAATTGCTATCAGCTTCTATAATTACTTATAATAATACATAATTAATAAAAATATAATATATAAAAAATAATTTATAACATTAATAGAAGAACGGGATATATAAGGACAAAAAAAAAACGACTTAATCACGTTAATATACATACATACGAACAAGAGGTGAATATTTTTCGTATTTATATTTATTTGTTAAAAATAGGTTACCAAGGTTTAAGCAATTAAAATGTAAGTTTAGATCTGAACCACAACTGATGTAAGTTATGATATATAGATTATTAATAGCGTGTTTGTTAAATTATTCAGGAATATCTAAAAATAAAAATTCGAATAATAAAAACACAAGCATTCTTTCAGCATTTGCTAGTATTTAAAATATGTTGCAGTTAAACACTTAATTTAAAAAGTGCATCTAATCGAAGTTTTTTTTTTTATTTCAATGTTCTCTAAACGGTGTAAAAAATCACAAGTCTGGCAAGCTTTAATAGTCACTTTTCGCTTTGAGTGATAACATTCAATAAAAAAAAGTGAAAATAAACAAAACTGAACAGCTATTTTAAAGAATAAATTGTTTATTGTTTTATAAAACAATATATAAAACGAAAACCAACGTAATATTTGTATGACGTATATTTAAACAAAACAAACACACAAACAAATAAATTCTAAAACACAGGTTGACTGACCAAGGTACTTGTGGCACTAAAATACCACAATAGTCAATTATCACATAAAGTACGTAAAATACGTAGTAATTTGTGTAAATATATGGTCATCATAAGTAAAATTAAATCAGCTAAAAAATTTTAATTTATATTATGTATGTATGTATTTATAGTTGCTAATATACATACATATATACATACATATAATTAAATAATTGTACTAAATAACATGCGTATAAATATTTTAGCAAATCTATAAATAAATTTTATTAAGTTATGCTTACTTTTAAAATATTTGTGTAAGTGTGTGCTTCACGGTGTTAAATAAAATTATTGGGTAGGTACTTACATATCGTCGTTCGTAAATTATTGTGTTCTATAAGTATAGGATTTATACGTCACATTGAACACAATAATTTACGAACGACGATATGTAGACAGTGAATAAACTGTATGACGGTTGTCAGATCTGGTAACTCTATAATCATTTTGTTCACATTTTGGTTTGCAATTCAATCTTAAACTAACGCCAGAAAATCACTTGGCAATTTGTGAAAATCGTGATTCAGTTTGGACATGTTACTGAGCGTGATCTTCTGTTCTGTGATAACGCTGATTTTTCGGACTTGTCAATAGAAAAACTGACGCATTTGGACTAAAAAAAATCTACGAAAGATGTTCAATAAATAAAACAACATTATTTAGTGAGATTAATGGCTTTTTAAAAAGTTAGGCGGGACAAAACGTTTCTAACATTTGTACACTCATGGTTAGAAATTATTGAGGGCCTTAATTAAGCGGGATATTTACGGAAAACAAACATATATCTGTTTTTAACAGGACAGCAACACATCCTCTATGCGGACAACTGCCGTGAGTACAGCTCCTAACAGAGAAGTTCTTGCTTTCATTAAACCATTTTATTTTTAATTATTATATTTAAAATTTAACTACAACATTACATTAGTGTTTATCATTCAGATTATGGTATAAGTACAGTTTTATACTTTTTAGAATAAAAAAAGTTGCAGATATGTATGTAACGTGTTTATCCCTTGCATTACCCCTCAAGGGGTAATTAAATTAAATGATAAAATTGTATATGCTGTCACTTAAATTAACAATTTTGCTGTTATTTAAAATAAAAAGTTATTTTGAATTGTATTTATTATGAGAGATTTTAAAGCTTTAATTTTTTTTCCAACATCGTTTTTATGTAATTTTTTGTTATTAAGGGTATAAGGTTTCTCTCTGTTTACATATGATGTAATGTTATTTTATTAATAAAAAAAATAAAAATAAATAAATTAAATAGAAACTCATTTTCATAAACAGCACTGGCAAATGACGTAAGTAGTTTTATTTGTCCATTCAACTTTTTTTCTGTGATTTTTCAATCAGGAAAAGCTGATGAAAAACTACGCAGTTGGAAAAAAACGTTAACATACTTAAAACCAATCAACATACAATTTTTTTGTCATACAGACAGCCAATCCCCCATACTTAAATATGTACACGAAATGTATGAGAAAAAAAGTGCGTTGAAGAATTAAATACACACTTGAGAAGCATTTGAAGTATTAATAAATAAAAGAGATACACATATTCGGGTGTACCAATTAATGTTTTAATATTTGCGTAATGAAGAAAGCGATTGAATATTTTTATACCACAAACCGATACAGATAAAAGCTAAACGGCTAAAACGAAATTTATATTAGTGATAATAAAACTGTAATAGATGTTCTTGATTTCCGTAATGACGATAAAGTTAATAATAAATATTCCAAAAAGATTTTATTTCCAAGTTAAAAGACCCTCCAAAAAACCAGTATTAAATATTCTCAGGTGCTGGATTTAACTGCGTGAGATATTTAAAAGTTAATAATTATAAATTCAGTGAAAACTAATTTGTCTTACCTTTCAAGACAACCTTACAATAATAGCTTATTTTCCTGCTTTTATTAAAATAAATGTGAATGTTTGTATGTTTAGATCTTTGTTACTCAATCAGGCAAAAACGGTTAAACGTAACTAAATGAAAACACACATATACCTATAGACAACAACCTATATTAAGACATAGACTACCATAGGTTAGCTATACGAAGTTCTGGCTACACTCACTGATTCATTATCGTACGGATAAAATGAATAAAGCTATATACATGAATTATGGTCAGTGGATTCCTCTTCTCATGAATAATAACTCGAAGTATGGATTTTCGGAATTTGGCGTTAAGGGGGTACAAAAGGGCATATACCACGTCTTGTGGCATGCTTGACGTACTAACCTTAACAAGCTTTTCCGCATGAAATTTGTTTTGGATTATTGAAGAAAAAAATCTATTGGACAATTAGTTAAAATTTAGAAAAACAAGTAATTAAATACAAATTTAAAATTTTAATAAGAAATTGTTCGTGTTATGAAGGAAATAGAAATATATTTTCCAAATTTTTCTAATATTTTTTTTTTTAATTAATAAAAACTTGACAATTTGTTTTTTAAGAAATAATAAATAAATGTTTGCGATCATCAATAGTTGTTTTTATATTGAGCTTGAGATCACTGTTTTTATAAAAAATAATAAATAAATAATATAAACAATTACTTATACTTTCCCTAAAGAAGCTACCCAATGTGGTAGCGAAATATAGGAAAATAAAATTGAAATTATTTTTTACAAAAAAACATCTAAAGCTCAATATAGAAATCAATTATTTTTAAAAAATATTTATTTTTTTTAATTAGAGAACTATTTCTAGATTTTAATAATTTTTAAACTAATACATGTTTAACTAAAAGAGCTGTCTGTTCTATTTAACAAAGACATTCCAGGGTGTTGTCTTATGGATAACTTTCGTTATCTAGTTGTTCTGTTCGTGTTACAGAAGAAATTTCAATAGTTTTTGGTGTCACAACTTAAACAATTTCAAACACAAATGTTTACAAACACTACCTCTATCCTTCCACCATCAACCTATTGGCCTAAAAGCAACACCTAACCCTGAGTACAGCTTAAACAAAAAAAAAAAAAAAAATTATAAAAAAATTTTCAATTTATATAATTTTTTTAAACAAAATTTTATACAAAAAAATTTTTAATCCAGCGGTATATTAAACAAATTTGCTGTTTTTTTTTTTATAAATAATTAAAAATTAAATTTTTTAAATAAAAATTAAAAAAAAAAATTTAAACATCTGAAGTTCTTAAACAAATTTAAAAAAATTTAAAATTAAACTCTTTAAACAATAACTTTTAATAAAAATATAATTTTGGAATTTCTTTGGTACCCCATGTAACGTCCAAACAGAAAAAAATGGGGAAATAAGTTAAATTGTTATTTACTCATGTATTAGGAGTACAAATTATCTCTTTATTTTAATACTTTATAAATCTAAAATTATAAAATTGAAATTGAAAATGATGAGGACGACGCAAACGATACTTTTTTTTTTTTAATTCTATGGTAATTTTTTTAATGTATAAATTTAGAATTTCAAGTTAATGTTGAAAAAAATTATGGACGGCACATAGGCATGTTATTTCATTTTGATGGTACTTTTTGTAATTTCTTACTTAAAGTATCTAAAACTCAATCACACAGCTAATGCTGTAAACACAATCAAGTCCACCGACCATCGACTACAAGATGTCAAAAATAGAATACATGCGTGCTTATGAGAATAATTCTTTTAGCCGCTACACGACTACCGACTACACGGCTACTTTTGTAGCCCGTAGACAACTTAGGCTAATTTCTATTTTTCTTGGCTACAAAAAACAGATTAGTGCTGCCAATACAATAAATGCATGAAATGGTGGTTTTAAAAACGCAATACATTAAATATCGCTATTAAAAACGCGAAAAACTATTATAGTGGCATATATATATTTGTTTTGTTTTGGTTAACTTTAATACATATGTCAAAACAGATGTTTATTTTTTGTAGTTAGTGGTCGGTAGTCGTTAAAAGAATTAAGTAGCTGGCGACTTGGCTATTTTTGTAGCCAGCTACTTTTGTAGTCGGTAGTCGATGGTCGGTAGCCTTTGAATTAAATAATACTTGACATACAGATAGATAAGAAACTTGATTAACACAAATGCTATTTTTTAGTTAGCACAGAAAGAGCCTCTAAGGTTAAAATACTGTAACTACCTCCCATCAGTACAATTTGAATTTGTTTGAAGGTCTGATAATTGAACTTTTAGTACTTTGCATTTTTTTGCCGCACTGCTACCCAGCAAAATAATGAAAATTTGGCATATAAACCCACTTTTTGAACACGGCGATGTCATTGGAGGCAAGTACTTACCACGCTCGCTTACAAATAGGGACTCCTATAAGTACTTATTAAGGTCGCTTATAAATAAGGACTTAAATAAGTACCTACTTTTATAGCAATAAAAAAGTACTTGATTTTATTGACCTAAATAACCCATTAATATTATGAACTTACAGAGGTCGTTCGGTTCTTAAAAGGACGAAAATTCGGTTTGATTATTCTTCAATACGTTAATTTAAAATTTAAAAATCAGTGAAAATCTATAAGTCACTTTGTTAAAGGAATGCTTTGCCGCTGTTGTCAAAATATTCATTACTTATACTTTTAGCGTCTTAAACTAAATGAGAATTGTAAAAAGTTATGTATTTAAATGACTTCTAGCAAATTTCGCAATAAAAAATTTTATTGTGTGTGTATCTAAGCAAATGTCTGAAAATAAGTACCTACCCAGCAAAATAACACATTACATTATAATGACTTGAAAGTACTAGAAAACAGTTGTTCACTACTTACAATTTGGCATGTAAACCCATTATTTTAACACGGCGATGTCATTGGAGGCAAGTACTTACCACCCTCGCTTACAAATAGGGACTCGTATAAGTACTTATTACGGTCGCTCATAAATAGGGACTTAAATAAGTACTTACTCCTATAGCAATATATAAGTACTTGATTTTAATAACCTAAATAAGCCATTACTATTATGGACTTACAGAAGTCGTTCGGTTGTTCTAAGGACAAAAATTCGGTTAGATTATTCTGAGATACGTTAATTTGAAATTTAACAATCAGTGAAAATCTATAAGTCATCACTTTGTTAATGAAGTGCTTTGCCGCTGTTTTCAAAATAATTATTACTTATACCCTAAGCGCGTTAAACTAAATGAGAATTATAAAAAGTTATGTATTTGAATGGTTTCTAGTAAATTTCGCAGTAAGAAATTGTGTTGTGTGTATATCTAAGCAAATGTCTGAAATCAAGTACTTACGTAACACATTATAAATCAAGTCATTACTAAAATACTTCTTAGTAAGACAGACGATATGTAGTAGTCATTGAAAAGTATGTTGTTTAGTAAGAGCAAGGCATTACCTAGTTTTTGCTGGGTACGTATCACATTATAAATAAAGTCACTACTAAAATACTTCTTAGTAAGACAGACGATATGTAATAGTCATTGAAAAGTATGTTGTTTAGTAAGAGCAAGTCATTACCAAGTTTTTGCTGGATATGTATTGTTCTACTTAACATCAATATATAAAACAAGTAACAGTGCTATATTCGGCCGTGCCGAATCTTATATACCCTTCACAACGTGTAGTCATGCAATAACAATTGTTTGTATCACCATTCATCTCATATGAAATACGTACATATGTATGTATATACTGGTTAGAATAAATGTGGCATCGAATCCCAGCTGAGCCAAAAAATTTTATTTTATTTTATTTAACATATTATTTATATTTTATTTAATATATTATTTATATTTTTTTTTTAATTTTTTAAAAAAATTTTTTTAAAAAAATTTTTAAAAAATTTTTTAAAATTTTTTTTAAATTATTTTAAATTTTTTTTATTATTTTTTTTTTATTTTAATATTTTTTCTTTTTGTAATTTTTTCTTTTTTTGTATGGTTTTTACATATATTTATGTATGTATGTTGTTGTTGTAATTATGTAAAAAAACGAGGTGGTCGTGGTTTTTTGTTCATATCTCAGAAAGTTATTGGGCGATTGTGCTGAATTTCAATAGCGATTCATTCCTGAATATTTCCAAGAGATTGATACCATATAGAGATCTGAGGAACATATAGTTGCTTCTAAAAGTTGATTTCAACCAACACACGGACAGACGGGCAGACGGACAGACGGTCAGGGCTTAATCGACTCCTCTATTCATAAGCTTTCAGAAAATATATACTTTATGGGGTCGGAAATGAAAATTGTAGAAATTACAAACGGAATGACAAAGCTATATATACCCTTGTGCACCACAGGTGAAGGGTATAAAAAGTGAGTTTGTAATGTCAAACTTCACACTTAAAAAATGAAGCCATTTTTAAAATAAGGACGCTTTACTATAAAATGCTTCTTTCTCTCTTACGTGAAAACGCAGAAAAAAACGTGTTATTATTAGATTCGTCCGCAAATTTGATATTTCATTAGTCTTTTTATGGAGAACCTTTAAAAAGTATACTTTATGCAAGCATTACTTTTTATATTGATTGTACCAATATTTTTCTCCTTTCACAATTCATAGTTGTATTTGTTGTGGTGACTGTTCGTAAAGTTAGTATATTAGTGTGCAAACATTATTTTATTATTGGAATTTAATTGACGACTAAAAATGGTACATTTTGCAAATAAATTAAATGGAAATTATAGAAAAAAAAAAAGAAAAAGTAAAACAAAGTAAATAAATCAATATTAACTTAATTTATGCAAACAATACACACACACACAGATATACATACATGGCAGCATACCAATGTATATATTTGTCTATTTGTATTGATTTTTTTTGTTTTAAATGGTTTTGCATAAAAATCAATTGTTTCAACCTTCGCAAATGACGTTACACTTTAAAGTTTTTTTTTCTCTCTGATCAAACAGGACAGACAAGTTAGCTTGAAATACCTCAAACAACTCCACTAAACAAAATGAATATTAATTTCATCAATATATTTGTTACTTTTAAATGCATTCAACAATCAATGGACTAATTTGTGGCTTAACATAGTTAAAAAAAAAATTTAGCTTAATTTTTTTTAAATTAACAAATTTGGTATGAATTAAAATTGTGTTTTTTTTAATTATTAAATTTAAATATGTATTGAAAAAGGCAGAGAAGCCAAAGTAGAGTGTTCAATTTATGTCTTTTGTTTTTATTTATTAAACTACACATATATTTTATTATTTATACTAATATAATAAAGAGAAAATGTGTGTTTGTATGTAATGAGTGTTCTTCGAAACTACTTATTTAATTTTAAAACATTTTCAACCAATGCTCCAGGTCTATCCTTGGAACGAACATAGGCAATATTTTTGTTTTATATGTTAGGTGGGCGTGGTACTTCCCATACAAATTAAACATATTTTGAGAATTGTAACAGCTATTCCCTTCAAACTTTGTATGAGTTACTTTGATAATAATTTCATTATTCGAAATAAAAATGGATGGGATCGGAGCAAGGGGAATTGTATCCCCCATACACAAAGAAGAAATACATTTAATGTCATATATAGGAAACTATTATAGAAATTTTGTTGAAACTTTGTACGAACAATTAAGACGACAATTTTCTTATTACAACCAAAAATGGTTGTAATTGAAGCAGAGGTAGGTTTACCCCTCTACGAATAAAGTACTTTTTGTCACAGGTATATAATTTCTTACGAATGGTGATAGAAAACATTTTTAAATTTAGTTAAATAGCTTTAATGTTAATGGATAAAATATAAAATAGCATAAAAACTATCAAAAAATAGAATGCACATACATACGCACTACTAAATATGTTTTATGTACAATAAAAAGCATATGAAAAAGTTTTTCAGTGTCGCTAATTAATCCTACTTTTATTTATTAATTTAACAAAAACTTGCTTAGTTTTCACTCAAAACACCTCATTGCTAATTATAATATAAGTCACAGAGTCCATGTTGAAGCGGTTAATCGAACTTTAAAAGACTTTAGAAAAACTTCAAATAAACACAAATGTCATATTTAAACTACAAAAAAAAAAATTTTTAAAAAATAAACAAAAACAAAAAAAATTTAAAACATTAACGCATCATTTAAATGTATTTCCTTTTCCTCATTATCCACGTGTTGTGGTAGAGTTAAAAAAAAATTAACGAGACTTTAACTGAATTTTGAAAATCTAAAATAAATTATCAATAAGCTGCATTAAAAAATCTCTTTGAATTATATATAAAAGAATCTCTAAAATTATATATAAAGGAAAAACAATAAAAATTTCCTGGTGGGGGTAGCGAAGCGAACCGGGTTAGCCAGTCATCAATATGTGCATAATTTTTTTCAAGTGCGTTTTTGTTTCAAGTTTCTTTTGTTAACTTTTGTTTAAAAAACTCACAATAAATTTAAGTACGGCTTAGCATGTACAGCACATACATATGTATACTATCAAACACACACACACACACACACATATACAAACTATACTGGGTTTTTTTTTTCTTTATTCTTTTTTAGGAATAGATGAAGTTTTGTTAAGGTTCCTTAACGCGTGGGAGGAAGTAAACCCTCACAAAAAAAATTTAATTAAAACAAAGAAATATGAGTGAATTTTTTTTTTGTTCTTTGGCATTTACTATTAAATGATACGATTAACTATTTAATCAGGAATGAACTAAATATTTAGTGCTTAATCAAAAAACTAAATCTATTTTAATAAAAATACTAAAACTAGATAAGATATATTTTTTCTACTTAAGTATGAACTTAAATATGTGCATGTTATCAAAAGTTTAAAATAAATGTCCGCAAAATTTTAGGAATTTTGAATTTAACTTCAGAGGTAAAAGTCCAAGTAGCTGGCTTTCATTTTATGCACACATTTTATAAATTAATTTTACAATACGAGTTAAACAACGATAAAAATATGTATTTATGTGTTTACAACTATAGGGAGTTCTTTCTCGTAAGGACTGCGCGTGTGAACAAATTGTCCGTCACATAATTTTAAATATCTGCTGAACCAGACATTTAATTTAAAAAAATAAATATGTATGTATTTAAATTTTATAAAATTTTTTATTTTTTTGGTTACTTTCTATATTAACGTTTATATAACTTGTTTTTTTTTAACTTTAGCGCACCTAAACAGTACTTTCTGCGGAAATCTTTGCCATCTTTGGTGACTTATTTTATTATTTTAATTTTATTTTAGCCAAAGCCCGGTACCGTTTTATTGACTTGAGTTCAGAGGGCAAATTACGAACGTGATCGAAATTTAAAAATTCTTATTAAAATCTCTATACCTAAAGCACAGCAAACTTGATCGTTCGAGTAAAATTTCTATCGTGAACGAATGCCGTAATTTGGCCTCTGGACATTTTGGTAGATGTACTTATAGAGGCACCAAAAGCATAAATTGCTTAAATACCACTTTACTGTTAAAAGAACCTAGGACGGGCCGAAAAAAGGTAGAGGTGTCATGGTGTCTAACATGAGAAGTTTCTTACAGAGATTTGGACAATTGTTAGAAAATATGCAGCTAGCACGCAATATCACATTTTCGCACTATGGTCAAAATCTCTCATGTGAGAAAATATTAATTTTTAAAACAATATTAATATTCAACTCCGTATATTTCATTGAAAACCTTTTTTTAGTGATTAAATCAGAAAGTTAAGTGGCTAAAAAAACTATGCTAATCTATTATTAACAAACTTTAAAATTTCATCTTCACACACATTGTTAGAACAATTCCGCCAAGATTAGTTTAGTGATCCGTTCTAAAGTGTCTTAAACTGACACTTTTAAAAGAAAACGCCATGATAAAGTGACAACTTTCCTTTTAGAATAAAAACTAGTCTATCGTTCAATGTAAAAAGTTATGTGCCCAGCAAAAACTAGGTAATGAATGACTTGCTCTTACTAAACATCATACTTTTCAGAGACTATTACATAACGTCTGTCTTACTAAAAAGTGTAATGACTTGATTTATAATGTCATACATTAGTACTTATTTTTAGACATTTGCTTAAATACACACACACAATACAATTTCTTATTGCGAAATTTGTTAGAAGTCATTTAAATACACAACTTTTTATAATTCTCATTTTGTTTAAGACACTAAAAAGTATAAGTAATAATGTTTTGGCAAAGCTGTTCATAAGCAAACTGATGACCTGTAAATTTTCACAAATTTTTTAAATTTGAAGATAACGTATCGCAGAATAATCAAACTGAATTAGCGCTTTTAAAAGAATCGAACGACTTCTGTCAGCCCATATTATTAATAGATTATTTGCGTTATTAAAATCAATTACTTATTCACTGCTATTAAAGCAAGTAATTGTTTAAATTCCTATTTATAAGCGAGCGTTAAAATTACTTATTCGGTCCCTATTTGTAAGCGAGGGTGGTAAGTACTTGCCTGCAATTACATCGCCGTGTTAAAATATTGAGTTTAGATAGATGCCAAATTATAAGTTGTGAACAACTTTTTTCTAGTAATTTCAACTCATTACTTTCTAACGCGTTATTTTTCTGGGTGCCTATTAAAAACATCTAATGACTTTAAAACTTCACTTTATAAAAAAATAGTTTGTCAAATATTTCTTCAGTATGATGTGCTTGTACAGCATGTGGCTAAAAACAATATGTCTGTAATATTGTTTTTAAAGAGTCAAGCACACTGTTGACCAGGGAAGGAAAATGGCTTTTATGATTTTGTACCAAGTATGAAAACAAAATGTACCCTTTAGGCCATGACGGTACCATTTTTTTAATATTTATGAATAAAAACATAAACTTAACAAAAATGTTTATAAAAATTCAGAATTATACAAAAAACAAAAACTTAACAAAAATGTGATTAAAAATCCAGTACACAATAAAAAATATTAAATATTACATTTATAGGTACATACGTAGAGATCGGTATTTAACAAATTTTATTTATTGAATACTTTTAGATAATAAATTTTCTGTTATTTTAAAATTAAAGCAACAAGAATTTGTTGACTTCAATAAGTCTTTTGTTTGTATCAAATTTGAAACAGTCGAAACGTGTAGTCTATTTCTTTCCTTTGTTTTAATAAGGGTTTGAAAAGAAAAAACTAGTTCGACGTTGGCCTAGGGATGTGGAATATACAGAATTCCTCTTACAATTTTCACCAGAACTTTTTCTGGAGTTAACTTATCGAACCATTTTAGTACTTCATTATTAAAGTCCACCTTACATGCTTACGACTCATAAGTAAAAAAAAAAATACATATAACAATAGCCAAAGCGAATTCCTGTACCAGGTGGTGCCAAATTAACAGGTGATTTTTGTAAGAAGTTTTCAATAAAGTACTAGGCAGATTTTGTTGTTGCAGAGTTGGCACCACCTGGTACATGAATTCGCTTTGACAACAGCATTGCAACAAAAACAGAGAAGCTGGTAGAATAAAATAAAACACAAACAAACAAAATTAAAGAGAACATGGACAAATTTTTAAATTGTACCAAGTAGCTCGCGGTAGTACCACGGTACCAACAAGGTCAAAAATGTACCATAAAAAGTACAATTGTACCATGATTTCCATCCGTGCTGTTGACTATAGCAGCTTAAGAACATAATTGTGGAAGGCCAATGATATCGGCCTATTTATCTATAATACAAACAAATTAACAATAATATTTAAAATTTTTCGCCACCAAAAAGAACATGAACTCTTTATATTAACGAAAAAAATATAAACTGAGTACACAGATTTAAGCACACAATCATACATACATACATATATTCATATTTCTAATTGTTTAATATAATATGTTTTCTTGTATTAATTTATGTAAATTTTGTTTGAATTACTTAAGGTTTCTGTACTTTCAGTTCAATAAACATAATGTCAAAAACATTTTGTATTTGTTTGCAATATTTAATACCATAAATTATTTGCTGCAATATTTAATACCATAAATTATATGAGTAAATAAATGTTTGTATGTATGTATGCATGCACATATATTTATTTATATATGTATAATTCATTGTGTTTTAACAGACGCTACGTCAGTTTTCTGGTTCATAAGCATTTTCAATATTAACGGTTTGGAAATTTTTTTTGCAGTATTTTGCATAAAATAACTCACCGTCTTAAATAAATTCCCAGAAAATTTTTTTTTTTTGGTTTTTATATCATGGAGCCTTTCACAGCAAATTAATATCCATACTGCACAAAAAAAACATTTTTACAAACATATATGTATGTACCGGGTGTTTTTTTTATAGAGGTACAGAAATTAACGTTGGCAACACTTTTGTAACTTTTTCAAGTGATTTATGTTTTGTTTGGTTTGCCATATCAACATGAATTGACTGACGCATGAATAGCAAGGCCTACTAGATACGGTGAATGGGCCTAAAACAAGATTGCCGTTTATCCCCATTTTCATAAGTGAATTTTGTTTAGCGATAAATAAAAAAAAAATTATGTATTTGGAGTGATCCTCAAGTGTATGTTGAGACACTGTTATATATAGAAAAACAGACAGTTTGATGTGCTTTATAGGCTGGTGGAATCATTGGTCCGTATTTCTTTAAAAACGATGCTGGTCAGAATATTATAGTCAATGGTGACCGCTATAGAGCCCTGTACCTCGTTTCTGTAACTTTAGTGAGAACTTCTCGCATCGAAAAGTCATAAAACAAAAAATACCACCGTTTCTCGATTTGTGAATAAAAAGTGTTTCTGTAATTAAAAGTGAAAAGAGGCAACACTAATTACGTTGTTATTGTAATATTTCCATTGAACAACTGTCAAAAGCCAACAAAAAAGACACATAAGAAGAAGAAAATTTAGTGGCAAAGAAAATAAAAGTTACACAAATAAAGAAATAATTAAAGTTTAAAGTTATTAAAAAAGTTAAAATTAAAAAAAAGAGTTAAAAAATGTTAAGTGTTGTGATCATAGCTGCTGAACAACATGATCGGCGTAACATAATGAGGCTTTATCGTCAAAAGTTAAGGGATGGAACTGATCCGCGCTGTTTTTAAATGTGAAAAGATTTGACAAATCAAGTGTAAAGTTTCTCACAAAATTTTAATACAGAAACACAATTCCCCACATATTTCCAATAACTTACGTCAAAAGAGGTAATTTGACAGATAATTCTCACACAGTCAAAGTACAGAAACACCTGTGTGAGAAATGTGACATTTCATTTCATGTACAAAGTTTTTCGATGCGAGAGTTACAGAAACGAGGCACTGATTACTGACTTTTTCTTTCATCAGTTGAACAACCATGCTGTGCAAGAGCTGTTGTTTCGTGCCACAATTGATCTATTGAAGGAAACGTTTGATAAACGCATAGTTAAACGTTTCGGACAAGTTAATTGGCCTCCAAGATCGTCAATTTAACGCCGCTAGAATAATTTCTGTGGGGAACTGCGAAGTTGCTAGTCTACGCCGATAAGGCAGAAACAATTGACCACTTGGAAGACAACATTCGCCACGTTATTGCAGATACATATACGGCTACGTCCGAGCCAGCCGTGGCGGTCATATGTCAAAAGATTAGCTTTTGAATAAAGTAAATTTCAAGTCAATTTACAAAATTCATCTTTGTTTTATTTTATTCCTAATTATATACCCTTTTAAAAAACACCCTTTATAAATTAATGTTATTTTATATTCTTAAATTGTTTCCCATTTCGTGTGACTTTTTTTTTTGTAAAATTGTTGCTAAACAATAAATTTATATTTTGCGATATTTATAAATATTATTTCTTTCTTTTTATACCCTTCACACAGTGAACAAGTAAGAGTGCTATATTCGGCCGTGCCGAATCTTTTATACCCTTCACAACGTGTAGTCATGCAATAAAAGTAGTTTGTGTCACCATTCATCCCATATGAAATACGTACATACATATAAAAACATACATATATAAAAACATCCCATTATAAAATTATAAATTCACGTATGTATGTTAAAAAAACAAAAAAAAACAAAAAAAATTAAAAAAAAAATTTTAAAAAAAAATTTAAAAAAAAATTTAAAAAAAAAATTTAAAAAAAAAATTTTTTTTAAAAAATTATTATATATATAATATATATAAAACAAAAAAAAAAATAAAAAAAAAAATTAAAAAAAAAAAAATTTAAAAAAAAATAATAATAATAAAAATATAAATAATATATTAAATAAAAACTAAAAAAAAAATAAAAAAAAATTTAAAAAAAAATTTTAAAAAAATGGAAAAAAAATTTTTTTTTTGGCTCAGCTGGGATTCGATGCCACGTTTTCTCTAACCAGTATTTCACACGGAATGACAAACCTATATATACCCTTTTTCACTGTGTGAAGGGTATAAAAAGGGTATATATAGGTTTGTCATTCCGTGTGAAATTTCTACAATTTTCATTTCCGACCCCATAAAGTATATATTTTCTGAAAGCTTATGAATAGAGGAGTCGATTAAGCCCTGACCGTCTGTCCGTCTGTCCGTGTGTATGTTGAAATCAACTTTTTGAAGCCCCCCGACATAGATTGGACCCGGGTAAGGTATTAAAATATCAGAAATATTCGGGAGTAGATCGGTATTGAAAATCAGAAACATCGGTACATAAACAACTGAGATATGAGCAAAAACCCACGACCACCTCGATTTTCTTTTCATAAAAACAACATTACAACAACAACATACATACATACAAACGTGTATACTGGTTAGAGAAAACGTGGCATCGAATCCCAGCTGAGGCAAAAAAATTTTTTTCTTTAATTTTTTTTTTATTTTTTTTTTATTTTTTATTTAATATATTATATATATTTTTATTATTATTTTTTTTTATTTTTTTTTTATTTTTTTTTTTGTTTTATATATATTATATATGTATATAATAATTTTTTTTTTTAAATTTTTTTTTTAAATTTTTTTTTTTAAATTTTTTTTTTTTAAATTTTTTTTTTATTTTTTTTTTTGTTTTTTTTAACATACATACGTGAATTTACTGTTATTGCATGACTACACGTTGTGAAGGGTATATAAGATTCGGCACGGCCGAATATAGCGCTTTTACTTGTTCAAAGTTATCAACAAACGGTTTTTAATTCATACAAACATACATACATATGTATTTGGATTTTTTTTAAGTATTTGTTTTAATAAAAAAATATTTATATATGGCTCTACAATTCGATACAAGAATTTATAGGTTTCTTGTATTAATTGTTATTACTGACAATTTATACAAAATTAGAAATCTTGTGGTTGGTTGACTTAACTTTTATTTGATACAAAACATTGTCAGTCACTATTTTTTTTTAAATATACATAGATATTGCATATATTTTGTTAATTATAGCTAATAAAAAATACATATAAATTTTTAACAATCATTTAAATTTTCTATTACTTTATGACAATTAAGAAATAGTTTCTCAAGTGATAAATTAATTTTTTTTTTGCTTTATTTAATAAACACGTTTTTTATGTAAGTTTTAAACATTTTACTTTATTTATAGAAACAATATATAAATACATAAATGTATGTATATAAATATTAATGATATAGACTTTGCCGTATTTCTGTCGTTTTTTGGTAATTAATCGACAAGACAATGAAACTAACAATCAGGCTAAATGAAAACTTTTAATTTGGGTAAACATTTAAGAACAAAGAATATTAATTTATTAAGATAAATGCGTATAAGTATTAACTGCAGAGTATTTATACGAAATGAATAGACTTAGTAAAATTCCAACAAAAAAAAATATAAAAATCTACATTTAACTGCGTGCCAAATAAAAGTTCTTTTAAAATTTACTTTTTTTTATTTTTTTTTTTAAATAGACTATTTTATTATTTATTTTATTCATTATATTATATTTTGGGTAAATCAAAAAATAGTATTAACAAACAAACGCACTATTAAGAAGCGTAAATATAAAAAAAACAAGTAACAGTGCTATATTCGGCCGTGCCGAATCTTATATACCCTTCACAACGTGTAGTCAGCAATAAAAATTGTTTGTATCACCATTCATCTCATATAAAATACGTACATACATGTAAAAAACATAAAAAAAAAATTTAAAAAAAAAATTAAAAAAAAAAATATATTAAAAATAAAAAAAAATAATAAAAAAATTACAAAAGAAATATTAACAAAATATTTAAAAAAAATTAAAAAAAATTTTTTAAAAATAAAATAAACAAAATTCCAATGACAATTTCGAACGAGTTGATTTCACTTTGAACACCGAACAGGGTTGAGAATTATACAAGTCAAATAAGATTAACAAGAGGTAATTTTTGCTTGTCTGTCTTTCTGAACTTCCTCCCCGGGGGCATGTCTTCTTGGCTAGTGCTAGGTCAAGGTGTTTTATCAGTACGGGGTAGAGAGGTGGGACTAACACCTTTGTTTTTTTAGGCCATAATTTGGAAGAGCTAAAAGTCTGGTCAGAGTATATGTTCGAGGCTGACCAGAGCTCCTGGAACCTGTTCTAGACAGGTTATTGGTGGGATATCTTCGCAGAGCACATAGCGGTTGTGGTTAATCGCAAGCGGGAAAGCAGACTCGGAGGTGGTTTGAAGGCTGATGCTCGAACTTAGTCTTACTTCGGGTAACAATTGATGTTTCTGAGGTGCTGTTGTTGCTTCAATAGAAATATAAATTGATGGTTAAATGACTGATGCTTGCAGACATGGCAAACATGCGAACTTCGAGCTCCCACATGTCTCCTTTCATGGTGCATTTGAATTTACTAAGAAATAAGATCACAGGGGCGGCGGTTAAGCGCCAGAAATTTAACCCAGTGGTAAGATCACTGTAAGATTATGGCACATAGTGCCGATGCTGACGTTCATCAAAACACATACTGTCTTCCTTAATAGGCTTAAAAACTACTGGAAATATTTTGATAAAATTTGACGTAGATATACTGTGATACTTGTTACTAATTTAAACAAAGTTAATGGGAAATGAAAGTATGCACAGACATAACAGAAAGGGAAATACAAAACAATTAAAATATGCATATCTTAGAATAAACAAGTTTCAAAGATTTTGTTGGGACCAGCTTCGCGGTCCGGGTTCTCTAGTTTCACAAATTTGTTTTAGTCGTGTCGTGAATTATCTAAACGCTTATAACTATTTAATGCCCCTATTGCGGTTCTCCACTCTTGTAACAGTTTGGTTGTCTTTGGCAAATTGACATTGCCATTCTCAACTCAACTTGCAGTTGACTTTTCAGTTGTGTATCTATTTTTTCGTGGCATTACCGTTTTCAACTTTGAAAAAATTTGGTCGACAAAAACGTTGAATACACACAACTGCTTAAGAGTAGTTGTGTCATTGGCAGTTAAGGTTGATTTTTTTAAAAACGTTAAGAATGGAAAACAAAATGGAGAGATCGTAAGTATATGTACATTTTTATAACAACTTTTTAATTTAATTGCATTTTTGAGAGCTTCCGTCAGCAAAAAATCTAAGAGCAGCACATAACTTTAATATCGGAGGAATAGCCACTACGCGAACAGGTGTTTTTAGGTGATCTTTAATTTCATCTAGCAAATAAAAAAACGCTTCCTTGCTTAGTCGGAAATAACTATAAACAAGTAACAGTGCTATATTCGGCCGTGCCGAATCTTATATACCCTTCACAACGTGTAGTCATGCAATAACAATTGTTTGTATCACCATTCATCCCATATAAAATACGTGCATACGTACACGTTAGAATAAATGTGGCATCGAATATCAGCTGAGCCAAAAAAATTTTATTTTATTTAATATATTATTTATATTTTATTATTTTTTTTTTATATTTTTTTTAAATTTTTTTAAAAAAATTTTTTAGAAAAATTTTTTTATTTTTTTTTTTAAATTTTTTTAAAATTTTTTTTTTGTAGTTTTTTTTATTATTTTTTTATTATTTTTTTCTTATTTTTAATATTTTTTTTTTTTGTAATTTTTTTTGTTTGGTATGTTTTTTACATGTATCTATGTATGTATGTTGTTGTTGTAATTGTGAAAAAAAACGAGGTGGTCGTGGTTTTTTGCTCATATCTCAGAAAGTTATGGGGCGATTGTGCTGAATTTCAGAGGGTTTGAATCATAGCGAATTTTTTTTTGTACGTAGCACATCTACACAAGAGTTTTTATTTTCATCATCATAATATAAATCGACACTTATCATTATAAATACCTTTTATTCTGCATTTTTTTTAATTTTCATTTGCCAGACATAATATTTAAAGTTGGCAGTTCGATATTTTAAGTTGGCAACTTTATAGCAAACTCAACTAAAAACAGTTGAGTATCACAATACCTAAAATAAGTTTGGTTGTGCATAAGTTGGGTTGACTCTCACACAACCAAACCGAGTTGAGTGGAGAACCGTAATAGGGTATAAATTTAACACAAATATTTTTGAATAAATTGACCGATCCGTAATTAATCTTAGCTTGAACTTTCATAAAAAGCGCACAAAACTGTCGGTTTTTACCAACTATAAACTTTTAATGTTTAACGCTTTTATAATCTGTTGTCAGGTCGGTCATTATTTTCTTTTGTATTTTCGTTTAAAGACCAATTTATGTATTAAAATTCTTTTTTTTTTCAACTCTATTGCAAAACAATAAGCCCCTCATATATTTTGATACAGGAAAACTAGTTTAGTAAGTTATTAATAATCACTTACATATATTAAGTATTGTAATAAAGAAAAATTAGTGTTTTTATTCATTACATTATCATAATCCTTCTCTTGTTTCCCCCCAACAATTAGCAAAGGTAGATAGATACATACATATGCATATGTACATAGTTTGTTTTTAGAAAATAGTATATTCAAATCATAGTTCAGTTTTCTACCAGCGCGTGTAGGTAATTTGAATTTTAGATACAACTCTAATCGATGTTATAAAGGGTGGACCCAAAGTCGCGATGGGGTTTAAAAACTTAATAACTTTTTTCGTTTATACATTTTTATATTTTCAGATTATATAAAAACCAGAATAATAGAATTTTATTATTTGAATCAGCGAATAATTATTTTAAAGAAATGTGCATATCGTCACCGCCAACATGATACCGTTAGAGATTTCCCTCGAACCGGTAGATCACGTTTGATTTCCAGAGTTAAATATTGAGTGCGTAGAGAAAAGTGTAAACTAAAAATCAAAAACATCTACCAGAAGGCATACTGCTCAGCTTGGAATGACTCATACATCACTAGGGCGAATTTAAAAAAGATTTACTGTTATTCCTATATAAGGTGCAATTGGTGCAAGTAATAAAACGTTTGCAGTTAAATTTCAAGAGTTGGCCAGAAATGAAATTCACTTTATTGCAAATATACTTATGAGCGATGAAACTCATTTTGATTTGAATAGCTTTTTTAATAAGCAGAACTGTAGGATCTGCCTGATTTTGCCTTACTTCATCGAAAAATGACATGGAAGTGCTGTAACCATAAATATAGAGCGATATCGGTTTATTTAAAAACATTTTTTACAATTTCAGCAGGATTTAGTCACTGCCTGATACACATTGTCACTTTTAAGTAAAATTTTTTAGAGAACGAATAACTTCCAGAAATTAGCATTCATCACACAATATTATTTTCTTTAAGGTTACTTATGTGATGGAGCAAAACATAAGTATGTAAACAAGTCTGGGACAAACCTTAAACTTAAGGTCAACATCGTTGCGGAAATTCGAGAACTACAGCTACAAATTTTAAAAGTTGTTATGGAAAAGGCTCTATAACGAGCCCAAAATTGCAAAGTTAAAAATATATATTTTATGATAAAAAAATATATATATAAAAACGAAAAAAAAAATTATTAAATTTTTAAACCCCCTGAGTGACTTTTGGACCACCCTATATTACGGTTGCAATAATAATATATAAAATTGCAAAACAAAAATAAAAATCTGAAAATTTTGAAGAAAAAAAAAACAACAAAAATTGGTCAAGTTAATACAATAATGGAGTGATAAATAATTTGAAATCTCGTTTCTCTTGGGAATATTTTGGATAAATTTTTTATTATTTGCAAATAATTAGGTGATAATTTAAATATTTGTTTGCTAATAATGTTAAGAAAAAAATTTATATGAAAATTCCAAGCTTTTCCATTCATTAAGAAAAAGAATTTAAAGAAATGTTTCAAAGCTACATATATTTTGAAAGCAATTAGTACAGTAATGGCAAAAACTATTTATAAATTTCGATAAACGAAAAAAAAAACATTTAAAAATAGCTATGGAAATTCACAGCACGTTTTTTAGTGGAAATAAAATAAACTTATGTATGTTAATAAAATAAAATAAATATACAATTTCAGAAAGAACCTATTTATTTAATAGTACTATTTGATTTAGGATTTAATTTACATTGTTTGAACTTGAGTAAATTCAATGAACTTGTATTTTATTAATATCCCTCCTTCTACTACTGCATATTATCGACCTAGTAAACAAGGACTTGACAAGTAGCAGTATCATGCTGATGCTAAATTTTTTGTTAAGTTATACGCGATCCAATGAAAAATATGTTGAAATTTCACCTTTAAAAATTGTTGTTTGTTTACAAAAGTTCATTTACTTTTAAAAATACGAATACGAGAAAATATAATAAAAAAATTAAGTTTTTATTGCTTATAGGGATATAAAAATTTGTGATAAATAAATATGTATAGATAGCATGACTTTTTTGATAAATTTTATTAAAAACGTAGTAAAACGAAATTGAGTTTTATTTGAAAATGTCTCAGTGCCAATCAAAACATTATCAATTGATATTCAATTCACATTTGTTTCTAATTTTTAATATTTCATAATTTTAAAAATGCGCATTAATTGTATTAAGACTTATCTATTATTGTCTATACATATTTAAAGTTTTTTTACCTGTTCCATGCATATTATCTATACATACATACATACATATATAAATCTTCGAAGTTAGGCAAAAACGTCTTAAGTGAGAAAATGCAGTCTTTGTTTAATACCAAACAAAATATTAATTTTTATACCCTTCACACATACTTACATACATACAGGTTTCTCATTCCGTGTGCATTTTCTAAAAATTTCAATTCCGACCCTATAAAGTATATATTTTCTGAAAGCTTATGAATAGGGGGTCGATTAAGCATTGTCAGTCTGTCCGTGTGTATGTTAAAATCAACTTTTTGAAGACCCCCGACATCGCCTGGACCCGCGTGAGGTATTCAATTATCAGTAATATTTGGGAGCAGATCGGTAATGAAAATTAGAAAAATCGGTACAAGATATGAGCAAAAAACCACGACCACCTAGCTTTTTTCACAACAACAACATACAAAACATACATACAAACTTGGTATACTGGTCAGAGTGAATGTGGCATCGAATTTTTTTTATATGTATGTTTTTTTATATGTATGTACGTATGTATTTCATATGAGATGAATGGTGATACAAACAATTGTTATTGTATGACTACACTTTGTGAAGGGTATATAAGATTCGGCACAGCAGAATATAGCAATCTTACTTATTCAGATTGCGATTGGCAGCAGATGTGTTAGAATTAAGTTATTGATAACAAATGTAAGGGAAAAAATTGAGTTAAACACAATGCAAAAGCTCAAAATTTATTTTTCTGACTTAATACCTTTTTGTCTAACATCAAAGATATATTTGTGTAAGTATGCACAACAATGTTCTTATGACAGACGACACATGATCTGACCAAGATCATGCAAGTTTCCTTATACATAATTCTACCAACACAAAAAAACAATCAGAATAAAATGTTTACTTTGTAAACAATTCAGCCACGCGCAGACGAAATTTAAAACGTTAGTGCCACCAACGCTGGCATAACAAAAAAATAAATAAATATCAAAGTCAGCTAAAAGATATTATGAATTGGCAAGTTAATGTGCCATATTTAAACGATTATTGTGGTAGTGATTTATTTGAAAAGTGCAAAAATACCTTGTTGTCAGTAAAGGTCACCTTAACAAGAGTCAAAATGGCACAAAAATAAAAATTTATACATTAAAGTTAAACTGAACAAGAAATACATACATTTGGAAAAGTATAAAGGATATGACTCTAAAAGCGGGTCGATGTTAAAAAAAAAACAAATTAATTAATCCCAATATTCATACACAGCATTTTAATACAAAATTTGTATTATAAACCTTTGATAAACTTCAAAATTTATATGAATTTGGCCTTAATATAAAAGTACAAAAAAAAAAAAAAACAACGTGTGAACTTGAACTTTTGATTGACAAAAAATTTCCATAAGTAGTCGAAAAAACTGCTGTTTTTATTTCATAATTATCACATTAATCTGGCAATTCTGTTGCAACGGCACAACCACTAATTATTCCATTATTGTCAAGCATAACGAGGGGAGATGGTGCAACGTATAATTTGAGCGTTCAGCAAAAACTACTTTTAAATGTTTAAAATTCTCCAATTTAGAGTTTTTGTTTTATAGAGTATCGTTTACTATATACATATGTACATGTGTATGTATGTACATGTGTATGTATGTACATATGTGAGTGTGATTAGAATTTATTTGAAATGCAAATTTTAAATATAGAGTTAATAACCGTAACATAATGCTACCATTAAGTTACACAATAATGATCATAATCTCTACATTTGATGCTGATTTGAAAAAAACACTCGCTGAACAGTTTGCACAGTGGGATGAAGTGAAAAGTGGGATGAAGTGAAAAGTGGTATAAGTTTCGATTAATTATTAAATTAAGTATGCATTTCAGTTTTAAAAAAAGAATTAATATGTATGTTTAAATACTAGTACTAGATTGAGTACTATTTAGACTCAACCTGTCGTAGGTCATTCAGTCCAATAGCAGATACATTCCTTTGGAAGTATGGCGGCAAATAAATTAATATGCTTGTTTATTACTTTAATGCTTACTTACTTATATGTTAAATATTCTTCTCTGTACTTTTTGTACCTATATGTATACACATAAATACTACATGGTAGTATATATAGAATTTTAAATCAATTTATTTTATATTTTTTTTAATAAAAAACTAATTCATTCAGTAATATACACACATACATATGTATTAAAAAGAGGCTGTTGAATTATTTATTAAATTTTTTTAAAATTATTATCTGTTATTAAATTAAATTTAAACTAATTATAAAATCACATTATAAGTATTAAAGCGTGTTTAACTTATTTGCCAACAACCTGATAAATCTTTTCTCGTGAATATAGAACAGATGCGCTGTGAACTTGTGATCAAAATTGCGTCGTGGGGGAATTACAAGTCAATGTGTTCGCTTCGTAATTTTTAAGTAAAAAAAAAAACAATAAAACACAATTTTTATTTATAAACATACATACATTATATTTCTTTGTTTGGTTTTGTTAGCGCAGTATTAATTTATTTTTATAAAGGGTGATTTTTCTGGTTTATGGATTATCAGTGTAACCCAAAAAGGCTTAAAAAGGGGTATGCATTTCACAGGCCTTTCAACAAACAACGCTTGCACATCAGTGAGTTTTATTTTAAAAATTCGTGCTGTGTGAGAAATGTGTTTCGTAAATAATCGAACAGACTATTTAAGCAGCATTGTCAACTCAGTGATTTTAGCGCTGTTTTCATCATCATAGTTTATAATTTCAAGAGTGTTTTAACCAGACAATATTAACAATAGTCTATATATAGACTTTTAGGTCGCTTATCGATAGCAATATAACTTCAGATTCGTTGCCAGTTGTAAAATGGGGTATTCCAGAGGGCGACTGGCGTCAATTTTTCTGTAAAATAGTGATAATATTGGCAACCGTAAATTTAAAGTTGCCACACTGTTTAAAGTTGGATTTTTAAAAAAATTAACTTTCAATTTAACTGCTCCTTATGCTCTTAATAGGAGCGTTGGGAACTTATTACGCAAGGGAACAATGTTTTTGTTGATTAAGAACTGAATATTGTTTTTAGCGTATTTGGGACGGTGAATCCAAATCTGCACTTGGTTTTTTCTATCAGCTGGACTTTTTGCGATATAGCGTTATACCCAAAATTAATGCACTTCCACTTTACATATTGGAATAACTTGAAAACGGTTTACCCTATTATATTATAAAGGGTCCGCCATCTAAGGTTTTTTTTTCAACTAGTGCCTATTTCGTGAATGGTAACACTTAGCTCATGTCTGACTTGACAGATAATTAGTTTTATCCTTTCGCTGAACGAATATGGTTGTGAATACGCTTAAACAACGCTGGGAAATATTGCGACATTACTTTGGCCGATTTTGCCAAAAAAATCATCTCTTCAGATGAAGCTCATTTTGATCTTGGCGGGTATGTGAACAAGCAAAATATCGCATTTGGGGTACAGAAAACCCGCACGCATACATTGAAAAGCCGATACACCCAAAACGAGTCACTGTTTGGTGCGGATTTTGGTCCAGAGGCATAATTGGGCCATTTTTCTTCGAAAATGAGCAAGGAGTGGCCGTAGTCAATGGCGATCGTTATCGGGCCATGTTAAACGAATTTTTGTTCACAAAAATTTAAGAGGAGGATATTGGCATCATTTGGTTTCAACAGGACGACGCTACGTGCCACACAGCCGAAGATACACTTTTTCTATAGCATTTTCAAAAAAAAGGCAAATATGTTTCAAAAAAATCAATCTACAAATTTTGATTTTATTTATTTTTTTTAAGATACTACTGTGCAACGGCACTGATGTATGTATATTTAACTGATGTATATTTAGCGATTTGTAACACTAAATTAACGTTTTTTCCTTCGTTTAAAAATGAAATGAACGTTTACTTATTTGTGAATAAAAGCGAAACACGTTTATTGAGTTTTATGATCGATGTCTCATTTTGTTCATAAGTTATGTGGCTTTACGTGAACGTAACAAAACTTTACACTTTTTCCCATTTTGGAGTTTTCATGATTTTTTTTTTAATAAAAAATTTGAATTTTTTTATTTTTTACTTCAACAACCATTTCTCAGTCATTTTTTTCTGATTTTCGAAAGTTTGGTTACATTTTAAACTAAACAATTTTGAAAACAACTTAATGATGATTAAAGTTATGATTTCTTGAACCTTTTATTTTTGGAAAAAAGTCAGGCATGCGATTAGTACTTGTGAGCTAATAATCTTACATTTTGGAGCAGTAGATTGACTGCCAAGATCATGAAATTTGACCCTACTAAACTATTTTTTGTACGAATACGTAAAGTCTCTTGTGAACAAGCCAGTCACAATTTTATCCCTGTAAGGCAATATTATAGATGCCATTGACAGGCACTTATTTATCATCCCAAATAAATATTTTATTTACTTTTGCAAACTTTCGGAGTTTAATTTTAATGTTCACAACCCAACCGTTAAAAAAATAACCCGATAGTTAAATTTAAAATATATAGTATTAATTTTCTCAAACATTGCAGTTTCAGATGAGTTTTTATCACCTTGTAGTTTAAAGTTATTGGTTTCAAATTGAAATACCTAGAACATTTTTTCACATAATTCATTATGTATTTGGATTTAATTTTTTGTTTGTGATACCAAGAAATGTTAATGTTCTCGTACTTATTGTCGCCATTTCTTTCTTTAAAGACATACAACAATTTGAGTTGAGGGGCTTTGTTGTTTAGTTGGGTTCTCTTGTATGTAAAATTTTAACAAAGTCGTTTGCACTCATACAAATACAGTATTTGTAAACAAATACATTATTTTGTACTCAAACAGTTACACATATCTACATATCTATATATATATGCACATACATACATTCATATGTACAATTTATTCATTCATTTTTATTTTTTCTTTAACTCATTGAATTCATATCGGTACAATTTGGTTAAAACCAGTATTATGTGGTGTGTGGAAGTTTTAATTATTCTGTATTTGGAATTTATATTATTTTATTTTACTTATTTTAATTTTACTAATAGTTTTTACTCTTTAAAAGTTTGAGAAATAAATGTGTATACATATATCTATGTAAATAGTATACGTATTTGCTAAAATAATTTGTACGTTCGCATGTGCATATGACTTGTGGTGGACAGTTGGCTGTTATTTTTATTATTAACTAGCCAATCCCGGCGAGCGTTGCTACGCCCCTTCATGAATTTTAATCGCATTCTAAATTTTAATCGAATATCAAGTGCAAGGCTAAAAACTATAACTTTTTCTTTATGAGCGTGGCACTGCCCACTTTTCTAATTACGAAACTGTATAGTCATGACAGCTCAATAAGTGTGCAAAGTTTCAGAAAAATCGGTCCAGTGTAAGTACCTCAAAATGATACCTTTTTTTTAATGGGCACTGCCCACTTTTTTAAATACGAAACTGTATAGTCATGACAACTCAATATGTGTGCAAAGTTTCAGAAAAATCGGTCCAGTGCAAGTACCTCAAAATGATACCTTTTTTTTAATGGGCGTGGCACTGCCCACTTTTCTAATGAGGAAAGTGTAAAGTCATGATAGCTGAGTATGTTTGCAAGGTTTCAGAAATTTCGGTCCAGTGCAAGTAGCTAAAACTGATAACTAATTTTTTATGGGCGTGGCCCCGCCCACTTTTTCAATCACGAAATTATAAAGCCATGACAGCTCAATATGTGTGCAAAGTTTCAGAAAAATCGGTCCAGTGCAAGTACCTCAAAATTAAAACTTTTTTAGGGGCGTGGCCCCGCCCACTTTTCTTATCACGAAATTATTTAGTCATGACAGCTCGATATGTGTGCAAAGTTTCAGAAAAATCGGTCAAGTGCAAGTAGCTAAAACTGATAACTAATTTTTTATGGGCGTGGCCCCGCCCACTTTTTTTCATCCATAAACACTCCTCGGTATGTGTACAACAACTTACCAAAGTTTGAGCCCAATCGGTTTTGCAGTTTCAGAGTCTATAGCTAACACACACACACACACACACACAGAGTTTCACTTTTATATATATAGATTAAAAATTAATTATATATTTATTTAATAAACTTTAGAAAAAGTAAATGAGACAGCCTTCTCAGAAATGCCACTCTAATGTTAGTGCACATTACTGTTAAGTTGTAAATGTATACATATATGAGGACATTTGGAAAAATACATATCTCAGGTTGAGCTAAGAACATTTTGAGGTATTGTATCTTAATAAAAAAATTAGAATCTTTAAGACGGCTCTTTATATATGTATATGTATAAAGATATCACGTTAACAAGGAGGCAACCAATTTAATTTATTTTTCGCTTACTTCTTTGATGTTTGGCAAAAGAGTAGTAAGTCAACAAATTTAAATTTGAATTTTTGGTTGTGTTTCTCTCAAATTTCTAACTTTTTTTTGTATCGTAAGTATAGCACATCTGCTTTGCTCTTTATTTAGTAATTCAGAAAAATTCATATTTTATTTGGTATTTAACCAAAACTTAGTTTCTGAATTAAGACTTTTGTGTCTAACTTCTAAGATTTGTGTTTTTTGTTTTAGTAAAATTGTTTGTCCAAAAATTCCTGTTTATTAACATTAACACGCAAAGTGTTGCTTCTATTGCCCAATAATGCATTAAAAGGTGTAATTTATTTAAAAAAAATTATATAGCGAAATTTGACTATACCTAGGAAAGACAAATAAAATTTTGTTCGGATCAAAAAAAAAAAATAATGTTATTTTTTCGCTCTCAAAATAATAAGAAATTACTTTTTTATTGAAAACAGTATTTAAAATTGAAATTTTGCAACGGATATTACATTCTTCTTGAAATCGTGCTATTGCACACTATTAATGGTTTAAAACTAACGAAGACAGTTAATTTTTGGAAGATTGAGTCATTCAATTTAGGAATTGTGTATTAAAAGAAACAAGTCTTTTTTAATAGAATTTTATATATTATTTTTGGCATATTTGAAACAAAAAATTTCAGAAAAAAATTTTTTGTTGGTTAATAATGTAAATTTTAATCTGAAAGAAAAACTGCAAGTGTTTTGTAGAATCAAAAAACTCTCCAAGTTATTGACTTTATGGTAACAATAATTTATCATACAAAATATAAACAAAAAAATATATTTTGTGCAATTAGTCCATGATTGATCATAATAAATATACATACATATGTATGTACATATATAATTTTAAATAGTTAATAAGTATTGTGTCATTATAAATAAATTATAGGCAACCACATTCATATGTAGTTACTACCGATTAAAATGAAAAACCTTAAACATGTGAGGAAATTCGATCATCACATGTTTTAGCCAAAACAAATAATATATAAACTGTTGGGTGGAAAGTCATTAAATATACAAATTTTTCAGCTGAAATACATATACAATTTTTAGTGATTAATTCTAATCTAAAAACAGAAAAATACACGCTATAATTTAGTGTTGTTAAATAAAATATTAAATTCATCAGAACACAAATTAATTAGTTTCATCATCATTATATTTTTCTCTAATTACAATACACACCGAATCATCGAATAGAAAAATAAGTAAGAGCGCTATATTTGGCTCTACCAAATCTTATATACCCTTCACACAGTTTGTGCCATCCTGTAACGACTATAACTGAGAATTATATTAGCATTTGTGACCAAAACTTATTGAGGAAAATCAATTAATGAACTTTTAATTGACACATTTTTTCAAAAAATTGTTTGCTTATATCTTTGTCGGTAATTGACCTATTGAACCAAGTGGCGAAGGTGCATGTTTTATATAACGTCGTTCGTAAATAATTGTGTTCTATATGTATAGGTTTTATATGTCACATAGAACACAATAATTTACGAACGACGATAAGTATGTATACGTAACAAACGTTGTTAAATAAGTTAAATAAGAGCAGCAAAATCTGACTGGGTTTGGGTAAAAAAACAGAGGCGATCGTGTTATTTTGTTCATATTTGAGCTCTTTAAATACCCACATAACTGATTTTTAACAGCGAAATTCTTGAAAGCATAGCTGATAAATTGATACCAAATAAGAGTCTAAAGTACACGTAGGAGCTTAAAAAGTTGATTTTAAAATACACACGGACAGACGGATTTAACTAAATCAATCCCTATCTAAAGGGATTCAGAATAAATATAGTTTAAAATGACTGTTGTAAAATTCACAAACGAATTGACTATTAATGCATATTGCATGCAAATATGAAAAATAGACCATTTTATGGAATTTGCTCACGATTGAGATTTTAGAGAAGAAAAAAAATATTTCGACGAAAAATATTCACGATAGCGGTGATTATCAACATTTGATTTTTTTGTTTATTTGTAACAGCAATCAAAAATGAGATTTTAATTTCGCTGTAAAAAACAATTTTAAGGAATATTTTTCTTACATTCATAATGACCCTTAGAGTACTAAATTTATTTAGTTGTCTTTCTTTGGGAGACACCCGGCGAAACAAGCCGAGCCAAAATTCTCGGCTGAGAGAGGCTCAAAAGATCGAATGGCGGCCTTTTTGAGCCGTTCTACGTGCCGTCAGCTTTAAGATGATTGACTCGTTTCACTGAGGCCACCTTTCTACATAAAATAATATAAAAATAATAAAAAATATATTGATTCTTTCACCCCTCACTGCAATAATTCGTCTTGCCATAGATTAAAAAAAAAATGCTTTGTGGTTATGAATTCGGCGTACTAATATCTGTATCAATTATAAAATATTTTTTATAAACTATTTTTTATACCATTGTATGTACTTTGCTATCATTTTGCACGCGCCTAAATTCACCGACAAAGTTATAGGCAAAAATAATTATGAAAAACATAAATTCTTTTTAAATATATCAAATTATTTAATTAAGTTTTGAACATGCTAAAGACACCAGACACATAATTCGTAGCCCCGAAAAATATTGCCGTGAAAAACTAAAACATAGGTTTGAAACTAACTGAGATAAAATAGGCAAAATCATTCAAATCATTCGATGTTTTTCCTAAATTTTTCAAACAATACGATTTTTTTCAGCTTTGGGACAATAGAGAGGAATGATATGGGTATCAAAAGAAAGGGCTTGACTAGTAGAATAAAGGACCACGACAAATTGGCTAAAATTAATTTATATATAGGTCAATTCTAGTAATTAGAAATGTACCCACTCCATCAATACTAGTATAAAAAGTGGAATACAGTTAACACTGAAGTTAAAATCCAAGATGGCGTCTGGAACAAAATGGCGGATTTTTTGTAACCCCCTCAATATGGGAACCAGATGAAAGGGTTTGACTAGTAGAATAAAGTTAACTATGTAAAAATTAAAAATCAAATTTGGCGTCTGAAATAATAAAGAAAATGGCATATAACATGTTGTCTGGTGAAGGGTATTATCAGATTCGGCACGGCCCAATATAGCACTCTTACTTGTTATTTAATTAATTTCGTTGCAATACCACTGGTAATAACTTAAATAATTCCACAGTTATATGACCATTCAACAAGTAATGCTTTCGGTTGCTAATCTAGTATCTATGGTAATCTGTCATAAAAACAAGTAAGAACGCTACATTCGGCCGTGCCGAATCTTATATACCCTTCGCAACGTGTAGTCATGCAATAACAGTAGTTTGTATCACCATTCATCCCATATGAAATACGTACATACATATAAAAAACATACATATACAAAAACAACCCATTTTAAAATTATAACTTTACGTATGTATGTTAAAAGAAAAAATAAATAAAAAATTTTAAAAAAAAAATTTAAAAAAAAATTAAAAAAAAAATTTTTAATAAAAATAATTAAAATATATATAATAAATATAAAACAAACAAAAAATTAAAAAAAAAAAAAAAATATATTAAAAAAAAAATAAAAAAAAAAATTAAAAAAAATTTTTTTTGGCTCAGCTGGGATTCTATGCCACGTTTTCTCTAACCAGTATACCGATCTACTCCCGAATATTTCTGATATTTTAATACCTCACCCGGGTCCGGGAAGCTTCAAAAAGTTGATTTCAACATACACACGGACAGACGGACATACTGACAGAGCTTAATCGACTCCCCTATTCATAAGCTTTCAGAAAATATATACTTTATGGGGTCGGAAATGAAAATTGTAGAAATTTCACACGGAATGACAAACCTATATATACCCTTTTTCACTGTGTGAAGGGTATAAAAACTGATTCGCAATTTTTTTAGAGAAGTGAAAATCACGTCAAGTTTGAATTCTGTTTTACCATTTAAGGTGATATTGAATCCCAATAAAAAAAATTAAATATTTTCTTTAATTTTTCTTCTTTTAATCATATATAATCATCGACTTAATTGAAGAGAATTTGCCAATAATTTTTTTCTGTGTAGATACAATCAGTTTAAAATATTCTGTAGTTTTTGAACGTGAAACTGAGTTATTTTGGATCATTTTACTACAAAAACATTTGCATTGAAAATATAATTTATATTTACTTTTTGTTTTTACTTTAAAAAATTGCACGATTGTACCACCAACAGTGGTTTGATATAAAATTTTCAGATTTTAGCAATGTCGGTTTATAAGCCGCTGAGGAGATAAAATAAAAAAAAATATGACAGATTTTCAACTGACTAAGATGTAAGCACCAAAATATATTTGTATCCCTTGCAAAATTGTTAAATTAACATATATTTTTTACAGCTTAAAGACAAGTGTGTTTCTTAAATATATGGAAAAAAAATAAAAAGTAATTTTTGAATAATCCAATTGGTCTACAGGCAGCAAAGCTATAAAAAAATTATATTTTGGCATAGTTTGTAGTTTGTAATTGTCAACTATATGTATGTATGTCTCAAGATACTCATTTATTGTCACATATCTACCTACACATTGTGAAAAGTATATTTAATTCAGCACGGACGAATATAATACTATTACTATTTTTTAATTTATTTAATGTTTCTTCCTCTTGCAAATTTTATTATTTTCATTGAAGTGGTAGGGGTAAAATTAATTATTTGTTGTTATTGGCTTTTTGATAGATCGTTTTTTGTTACAGAAAAATAAACAAAAAATGTTTGGGACATTCACGCGATTTCTTTTGTGTCTGATAATGATCATGTGATACACTTTTTGAAAAACAAACATAAATTGATATCATAAATATACAAATTTAATAGCAAAATCGTAAAAAGCTGCTTTTTTAAATAAAAACAACAAATAGAACAAGATTTATAATTTGTTTTAACAATAGTCAAATCTTTTATGACAGTCAAGAGGGAAATTATTGATTTTATTATAATTTTAAAAATATTCGCTATCGGTAAATCAGCTGTAAGATAAATTAAAAAATAACAAAAATAAAAACATGGTGTATGAAAAATTTTGTAAAAAAAAAATTTTAAATTTTTTTATATAAAGTCTGACAGTTGGAAATTGTGAGGAATGAGAGAAAATATATGAAATTTCGAAAGGAACAGCTGATGGTCAGCTGATCAACTGAAACTACCTAATCAAGTGTACTCTGGTAAATACTATCGGCCTTATTCATAACAAAAAGTTGGCATAAAGTTAGCATAAAGTTTATTCATAACACACATGCCAAACTCTGGCTAACGATTTGCTAAACTCTTATTAACGAGCTGCCAAGCTTTTGCCGACTTATGAAAAACAGCTGTTCTGTGTCAAAAAAAAAAATTTATAAAGAAAATAATAAAAAATTTTGTGCACGAAAAATATTTTGTTCGTTTATTTTTTTAACTTATTTTTTAATTTTAAAAATTGTTAGTATGGATGGAAAAACAAAAAAAAATCAAAATCAGGGATAATATACAAAAAATGGTTACATTTTTAATTAGTATCATGCAATTTCAGAGTTGACTTATGAAAAGTTGGCAGATGGATAAAAGTTTGTTATAAATAAACTCTGTGCCAACGAGCTGCCAAGCCTAATCGGCATTGTAGTTAGCAGCTCGTTGTATGTAGTGTATAAATATGAATAAGGCCGTATATCGATAAAGAATTTATCAACGTTGACATTTGCCTGAATTAAAAAGTTAATAAAAAGTTGCGTCAAATATTATATAACCTTAATCATTGCTGCAAACAATAAAAAGTTGCCAAACTATTTAGCGACTATAAAATTGCTAAAATCAAATGAATTGCACTAATAATTAGGTTAATGGCAAACATCATGACTATAAGCCAAAGGATGCACTAGTAACAGGTGTGCAATTAAATAAAGGCAGTATATAAAAAATAAATCTTAAATTTGAAAGCAACAATGATAAATTACTCATAAAAATTAAATAATATGCATCAATAAGTAAATTAAGTCTAATAAATAATTAATTAATTTGGTGTTGTTTTTTTTTAATTTCTGTATATTTTTTTAGGAGGAGCACAAAAAAGATTTTTTATTGCTGTCAACAAAGGCATCACTCATAAAACGAACAAATTGACAGGTGTTCCGAAATAATTTATTTTTTATTGTAATTTATGTGTAAAAATTGTAGTAATAATAATGTATTGTTAAAGTTAACATTTAAATAAAATTTATGAACTTCAACTGTTTTGATTTTTATCAAAAAAGTGAAATCATTAATTTATTTTTTTAAGCAAAAGAAGAAAAAAAATTATTGGGGGTTTTAGCAAATGCAAATTCTACAATGGATTAAGAAACTGTTGTTGCTTTTCGTTAAATAATACTGCCCTATGTGTTGTTATTGTGCAGTCATATCCAGCTAAGCCGAGGGTTTCTCTTATGAGCTGTTTCTGTTTAAATTTATTTATTCTTCGAACAAAAAAATTTTAAAGATATACAAAATCTTGTTTATGTAATTGACGAAGTTTTTGCAAAAACCAGCTGTCATAAATAACATTCATATTTTATGTTTATCAAAGGTATATTAAAAAAAATTTTAATAAAGAAATCACTTAAAAAACTTTTCAAAGATTTAAAAATTAATTATGTAAGTTTTCGCTTATTTTTTGTGAAAACCAAAGTAAATATTTGTTTTAATAATGGTTTTGTTTTGATCGTTAAATTTGGAGCACATAAATTAGATTAAAAACAGAACATTTAGTTATGACGGGTTGCTAAAACAACAGTCGTATTATTTAATAATCTAAACCATTTTAGTTTATGATACATTGTAAATTCATTAAATATGTACATCAGACCGTACCGAAATTAAAAGTTTGAAGCACGCCCCTCGCTCGGCTACAAAAAAAGATACAAAAAATTGTTATCAGTTGTCACATAAATTTCTTTGGAAAAATTCAATAATAAGGGTGGCATACTAGTGTAGTTAGAACTGAGAGCTAGTGAAAAAAAAAGCAACAAGATACTTGAGTAAATGGTCTTTGCGGAACACAGACATCTATGTATTTTATATTTTGGTACGCTCTAGTGTTCATTTACTAATTTATATCATTTTTATTTGTTCGCACTTTTAATTAATCTGTATTTGTTTAGCTCCTAAAACTTTTTCCACTAAATCAAGGCTTACTTTCATCTGAGTGGTGCAGTAAATAAACCAAATTTGACAGTTTGGTGTGATTTTAGGTCTGATAGAATCATCGGTCTGTACTTCTTTCGAAATGAAGCTGGTAACACCGTAACTGTCAATGAAGAGCGGTATAGATCGATGATAACCAAGTTTTTATGGCCGAAATTGGAAGAAGTTGATTTTGACAATATTTGGTTCCAACAAGACGGGGCTACGTGGCACACATCAAATGCAACAATTGAATTATTTCGAGAAAAGTTTGGAGATTCGATTATTTTAAGAAAATGTGATATTTAATGGTCTCCAAGAAGTTGTGATTTAACAACATTAGACTATTTCTTGTGGGGTTATTTAAAGTCATTGGTTTTTCGAAATAAACTAGACTGCCTTCAAGCTTTACAAGTCAATGATTTAGTGGAAAAAGTGCTCGAAAATTGGGTTCATCGAATTCGAATTCGTAGAACTTAATTGTATCGATTGTACTTCACATTAAATACAAAACTTTTGAATTTCCTTAACAATAAGTGTTTTTTTAAGAAATCATATCACTCTTATTGGAAAACCTTTTATATTTGTGACCTTCTCTGAGTAAAGGTACCTAGTGTGTGATAATGAAATTTTGAGAAAAACGCATTAAAAGTTTCATCACTGTGAACACACCATCAGTTGGGAAATGAGATTTGGTATGGTTAGTTATGATTTGGTGCCGACTTTGGTCACGTCATGCCTATGTGGTGACGTATTTTTTTCGCTTTTAGTATGACAACTTTTGCTATCGTTGCTGCTCTGTTGGTTATGATAATGTTTTTCTAATTTTTTGATAGATTTTTCCGAGTTTGTTTTGTACGTTTTTATGGGGTAAATAAATTTTTATCACAAATCTAACTCATTTAATCTTATTCTACAGCCTTTAAGGTACCAGAATCCACTCTTAAGTCCAAACCCGTTTTTCGACACACTCTCTCACACAGGTCCCTTTTCTCGGAGAAGGTCACATACATTCTTTTATATATACATATATATCACCACTCACTGGTTGCCACTGTGCGCACACCGCCATCAGGACGAACATCAGTGTATCGCAGAGAAATTTCAATGTGGCAAAGTTGAAAAACCCGTTAATCGTCAACCTGTGCACTAACCAATTGATAAAATACGCATCAAGTAAAAGTGAAACCCGAAGATGGCCGCATGTCAGGGAAATGTTCACTAAGGCGGCGGAAAAATACTACGTCGAACTTAATTCACGTAAGAGATAAATATAGCGAAAGAAATTTAAGCAGCGACTGAAACCCATCCTGGTTTAGATGTCTGTCCAGAACTGCTTACAGACTGCCGAACAACTAGTGCACGACCGCTGGAACCCATTATTAGGGCATTTAAGGCCTATATATTGCATATATAAAGAAAAGTTTATTGTCAGCACAAATTTAATCAAATATAAAGATAAAGTGGAGAATATAATAAAGAGGAGCTTGAATACTTATAACTTTTTTACACGTTTTTTATGTAACATATTTTATTTGTTTGTCTAATACTCGTATGTATGTATATAAACTTTCGAAACCATTCTATACGGAAAAACAGCATTTAAACAATATTATTACAAGTACACTTATTCTGATCAGGCACAAACAAAACAAAAGTAAAAACAGCAAGCAAATGGTGATTGTTAACTTCAATAAAATTTTTGCATTCGCACTAATTGACAATTTCAATTGTAAAGATTAAAAAAATGGATTTATGCTAATTACATTTCTAACACTTTCAGATTTTAGCGTTTATTTATGTACACATGAATTCAGTATTGACTGTGCCACTTTGACAGTGTTGTACAGTGTTGCCGTTTTCACTGCGATTTGCCAGTCGTCACCAGGGAATGACAACGATTACAACTTCGGATATACATTGAGTATTATTAGCAAAACATGTATAAGTGCGTACGGTTACAGCTAAAAAATTACTCTATCCGTACATACTCGTATGATGTTCGGCATAAGTATATACAAGTAACCGAAATCTAAGTATTTTTCGCATAAATACTCTATATTGTACACAGTACAACAAATTGGACTTAAGTACTTAAGTGTTATCGATTATCCGTAAAAAAAAGCGAGTAAAATGAGTAACCGTTTTTACAATTCAAGCGAGAGCATCAGTAGAAATTTTGCATGCGTTTTGATTTAGTAAAAATGCACTTGCTTGGGTTATGAAAACAGCACAACCATTATGGTACAAACGCACACATACATAAATATTATTGTTATACATTTATTTGTTGTTTTTTATGATCGTTTGTGTGTATACGGCTTAGCAGCCGTAGTTGCTAGCAGGGATGCCACAAAAAATATTATTCCTAACAAATTTGTCAAAAAATGCACTAAAATCTACCAAAAACTTCAATTTTTGCACATAATTTTTCTAAATACTAACATTTATATTTAAAAAATAAAAACAATAATCAAATGGTAGTAAATGAATATAATTTACAAATTAATATATTAATAATTTATATATATTATTTAATTAGTATTTGAAAATATCCAAAATACAGTTTTGTTTACATCAATATTTAAAGAAAATTGTTACTAAGCAAAAGTATATGCCACTACTTTGGTAATTTATTCGAATCATAATTAATTTCCTATATAAGTATTGATATAATTGGAATATATGTCCTGATTTAACTTTTATTTAGAATATATGGCTTAAGATATCAAAATTGAAGGCATTTCTACATATTTCCTTACAGCGTTTGTTTTCTTTATTTTGTAAAATATTTTCATTGACATTAAAAGTTATCTACTATAAATTCATGTTTCAAGTTTATATGATAAACTATTTAACATGTAACTTTTATAAAAAATAAGACGCTTAAATGGAAATATGATTTTTAATTAAAATGTTTATTGGCGAATTATTTGAACTTTGTGTTTTACCACTAAAAATATTGTTCTACAAAAACTTAAACATAACAAAGCAAACAAATTCACAAAATTAAAAAAATTTATACCATAAAAATATCCAGTTTAATTAACTGGCATCCCTGGTTGCTAGATAAATTATGGACAGAGACATTTTTTTATGATTTTTAATTTAGGGGTTGATGAAACAACGACATGCGTTATTTTTTTAGCAATGCCCAGCGAGCATGTGGGATTTATTTTAAATTTATAAAAAAGAAAAAAAAATCTTATATTAAGATATATTTATTAGTTTTAACAGATATATTTGTTGTTTATTGTTTTTCTTAATAACTTTTTTTAGATATTTTAAGTCCGCCAAGAAAAAATTATATGGTTTTTGTTTGTTTCTCTTTATTAATTTTCCAAAAAACAAAAACAGAATATCGTTTTTTTCTGCGGGAAAATAATAATCAGATAATAGCATTATATTTATTAACTTATAAATAACTATTTAGTGGTTGATTAAAACCCTTTTAAATTGATTTGTCTCGTTATACAGCTTATAATATTAGTTAAGAATGTATAACACGACATAATACTTTAATATTTTTGTTCTTGTTTGCTGGGTATCAAGTATTTTAAAGAAATAATGACACTCTTTGTTGTGTTCCTATCCAGCGTTGTCAACTCTAGCTTAATGCAATATTATTTGTGCTTTTTAAAATTTTTGTCGCGCAAAAAATTTGAGTCAGTGCTCGATGTGATTTCTCAAATTCTTTAGTGCATTCTTTTTCTTATCGAAGTAAAAATACTAAATTCAAATAAAGAATAATTTTTGCAAGGTAAATTTCTTACGAAACAACGCAACAAAAATGATAAGAATTAATAATAGACCATGCTTTTGTTATAAAGATCCTTAGCTTACATTTAAAAAACTGTATAAATAGATTATATATTTTATATTATTATTAGTTATAATTTAAATATATATGTTTCTGATATCTTCTATGGTTAAACAAACATAACTTTTTATAAAAGTAAAGAAAAGAATAATGATATGCATAAAACCAAAAGCTGTAATTATTTTTAAAGTAGCGATTATATAACCAACTGTGAAGATAAAGTTACAACTTTAACTTAAAATTTATTATTATTATTAATGATATTATATGGAAACTTATTTTAGGCCTAAAGGTTCTAATAACGAAATTTATAATTTTATAAAATAAATAAAATCGAAAATTCAAAATTTTAAACTTTACGCATATTCTTAAAAGTCAAACGTTTTTTCCTGTTTTGATGTTTTTTGAATCTTAAAGTTGACAACACTTGTGATGTAATAAAACCTCTCACTTCACGATGAGAAGTAGATTTTTATACATAAAAAGCAGGGATGGAAAGGTTAATATCTGACTTTGAATACAATTTATGGTAATAATTATTCATACTCTCAAATCTCACTGTGTGAACACAAATTCGATTTCAAAATAAAGTTTTAAAAATTTTTTTAATGAATGTTCCATTATGTGGTTCAGAACATAAAAACATTAACAGGTTTTTTCTGGCATTAATTTATTTTGGTCAGCTAGGCTGTCATCACTACCTGTATAAAAGCACCCTTCTTAATGATGGATTTTCCTTGGAAATTTGTGTTTTTTTTTTAATAATTAAGGTCAAAATTCTTACAGATTTTTTCCTAACAAAAAGCAATGTAAATACATATGAATTATATAAATAGTAAATCAAAATAAAAAATACATTGTTAAATACATACATATCTATTGCCAGTATCAATTCAACTAAATTTTCACTTTTATTTTCTTTAATTTTTACTTATCTTTTTCTGCTTTTATATCAAAATAATTTTTTTTAAGTTGATAAGCCATACAAATTTCAGGTATAACAGTTGCGTTTCTTAATACTAAAAATAAATAATAAATATAAGTAGATTTATTTTTATTTAAAGAAAACATTTTATTATTATGTGTTAGCTCGTTGCTTATTTAAATTAATAAGCAATATAAATTATGTTATATATATTTACTATACAAATAGTTCCAGCCCTGACCAATTTTCTTTTTGTTTGATAAAAAATGAAAGAGCAGAATAAAGCACTTTTACTTGTTTTTTACTTGTTTTTTTGTTCAAAAGTACTTATAAGTATGTCGCAATACTTATAAGTATTTTGCCAATACTTATAAGTATTTTGCCAATACTTATAAGTAATTTGTTTTCGCACATGTATATCCGAATAATACGTATGTATAGAGAGTATTTTTGAAAATAAGTAATAAATATACTCGTAACCGTAGCAATTCATGCATGTACGAGTAGCTATTTTCTGTGATAAATGCATGGTTATACTTATAACCGAAAAAGATAAGTAAATATTCGAGTTATTTTTTTTTCGGATAACCGAAGTCAGACTCTGGTCGTCACTGCGTAACTGCGTTTTTTTAATATCACTGCGTTTTTCAGTTTTTGGTAGTTTTCCTCTTTTTTTGATCAACAACGCCTTAACATGATTTGTCCAAACGAAAACGACATTTTTTTATTTCTCGTCACTGCGCTTCACTGCCTTTTTTTTTGTCGATTTCAATGCGAAAAACAGTTGGTCGGCGGCAACACTGGTGTTGTAGTCAGCTAATACGATCACTACAAAAGAGAATGGGGCCAAGTTGAAAAAAAAAATTCCGCAATCCCCGCTCTAAACTTAATATGTATATGAATATTTATAAATAATTAAGAACAGACAAAGAATTCATTGTCAAAAGTATAAAATAATTGCAAAAACAATAAGCAAATCAAAAGTGTTTCAACTAATATTTAACACAAATTGTAAAACCATGCATAAGTTTTTTTTAATACTTTTATAACTTTAGAAATAGATAATAGTTATACAAACAAGTCTTATCGTCTACGACAAATATTTATTAGGTGCAATTAATGATGTGCATTAATTTTAAGGGAATTTCCATTTGTTAAAATAAAATATTAATGAATGTAAAATTAAATTTAATACTTTATCGATTGTAGTACATAACATATAATATAAAAAAAAATGTGCATAATTATTGCATTCAAATAATTCAATATCAAGTGAAACAAGTCGTTGTTGTAACATTAGAATTCAGTATGATAGTTTTGAAGAAAAAAAAAAAAAAATGTAAATAAAAAATTACTTGAATTATATGTGTGTCAATCGGTTAAATGATCCGTTTGACATTATTGAAGGAAACAAAAGAAAGACTTGTAGAAAGCAATGAAAATTTATACGCAGAAATAAATCCAAAGGTTAATTAATAAAATATGTTTATTAAAACAAAATAATTGCAATATACATTTGAAGGTTAAAAATTACGATTTAAAGCACGGTGACGTAAAGTTTGACGTTTTATGTAATGTTGTATACATTTTGTTAGACGAAATTAAATGAAAGATAGAACATTCTAGAACCTCAGTAAGAGCATCAACGTTGTGGAATGATCAGTAATTTTTACTTACTTAAAATGCCATTACATTTTAACAATAACAGGAGCAAAAAATAAATTTTATAATTGTAACATTAATTGTCAGTCAATGGCATGAACAACAACAACAGCTTTGAAATTTCACTTTAATGCTCATCTATAGCAGAATCACAAAAAAAAAAATTGCCGCGAAAAATAGACTTAATGCCTTCTAGTTCCGCAAGGAACGTTCTTAACTATTAATTTGGTTTTAATATGTTCCAGATATAGTTAACATCCATTCAACTACACATCATATCTAGCTACCTTGGCAACCCTACTTCTCTAAGTCTCGTAGATTTGTGGATACATTCGAATAAAATCGCTTTATCCTTTGGATTGAATCAAACTACATTGGCAATCCTTCTATTGGAATATTGTATCTGTTATAAATACAAATGAGGAAAATTCGTTACGTGAATCAAAACAACTCGTATTTAACTCTCCTGAAGATTGTCAACTAATGGATAATAATTCCAAAAAATGTTTTTTTTAATTTTTTCCAATTTTAACAGAAAAAACAGATTACAAAATTATTTTTTTTACATTAATGACGGTGGTTTCTAAAAAACTTACACATACACAATTAGGCTTTCGACAGAAATGTTAAATATTAATGAAATTAACAGAATTCTCTTCTTATAAAAATAATGGTTAGAATAATGATTAGGTTTTCGTATATAGACAAAAACTAAAAAAAAAATATCCTTTTTCGTATAGACTTTTATTTTTCATGACATTTTCAAAATGGTTTGATTTTGAATCATCAGTAATTATTAATAACAATCTTTTACTTTATATATAACAAGTCAAGGCATATTTATTTATCAGGTAGTCTTGATTCGTCAGCTGATTATTTCGTTCTATACTTATCTTAAACATCAGCTCTAAAAGTCCATAGAAGACAATTCTCCCTCTTCTCTCATTTTTTTCAAATGTCATACTTTATATATAAAAAATATAAACAAAAAAAAAACCTCTTGAACTGCGGTTAACTGATGAATGAATTGGTCTTGATAACAAGTAAGAGTGCTGTATTCGAACGTGCCGAATCTTATATACCCTTCACAACGTGTAGTCACGCAATAACAAAAGTTTGTATGACCATTCATCTCATATGAAATACGTACATACATTTAAAAAACATACATATATAAAAACATCCCATTGTAAAATTATAAATTTACGTATGTGTGTTAAAAAAAATAAAAAAAAAATTTTAAATAAAATAAAAAAAAATTGAAAAAAAATTAAAGAAAAAATAAAACAAAAAAATAAAAAAAGATATAAAAAAAAATTTAAAAAAAAAATAAGAAAAAACTAATGAAATGAAAAAAAAATATGTATATAAAATAAAAAAAAAAATTTTTGGGCTAACCTGGGGTTCGATGCTACGTTTACCCTATACCACGTCTGTATGTATGTATGTTGTTTTTGTGTTAAAAAACGAGGTAGCCATGGGTTTTTGCTCATATTTCAGTTGTTTATGTACCGATGAGAGCTTAATCGACTCCCCTATTCATAAGCTTTCAGAAAATATATACTTTATGGGGTCGGAAATGAAAATTGTAGAAATTACAAACCTATATACCCTTTTTCACTGTGTGAAGCGTATAAAGAAAAGTTTTATTAGAAATTTTACAAAATAAGTTACATTATGATAATACAGTTTCTATTACGTTTTTACCTTCTTCTGTAAAATTACAATGATTTGAGTTAGGGCCTTTCTACTTGTGACAAACATGGGCACCCATGGGCACCATAGTTGATTGTTTGTTTGTACTCCACTGAAACGAAAACTTTTATAAAGTCTTCCGAGGAAGCTCGAGAAGGTTTTTGGCAAAGGAGTAGGTAAGTTCTTCTTATTAATTTTTTTTAAATTTCATACTCACGTAGAGTATGAACTATAAAATTTAAATTTTATTTTTCAACTGCTATAACAAGAGTAATAGCAAAATAATTTACTGGCTAAAAAGTAGACAGTGTCACGCCCAAAAAAATATTCTTTTTAACTTTTTATAATAAACTGATTTTGCACACATAGAGTTCATGTGAAATTTTATATTAAATTTTTTATTTTTTTTTTAGCTAAATCATCAACTTGTATTAAACCAATTGTTGTGAAGCTTTTCACATACACAAACAGCTAAAAACAGCGATATAACTTTCATTAGTTGCAACAATCAACGGCAAGATGATAGCTGATAAGTTCATCGATACTTTAATTAACCAAGACGAAGTAGTAAATAATGCTATCGAATTGTTAAATTAACTTGATGTGCGCACGTCTTGATATTAAAAATTAGAGTGCTTATCGTTCTTCTCCGAAATATCAACCCACCAATAGTGTCACGCTTTCCGTAAAAAAAGAATAACATTGTAAAAGCTACGATTTTAATCGAAAAATTTAAAGGTGAAGAAGATTTCGACTGATATGCAATTCAAGTTCAAAAGCTTGAAGTTTACGGTGCGATACAAATTTTCAATGACTATCAACAAGGCACAAGGGCAATCAATAAACGTGTGCAGATTGAATTTTGAAAATCGGCAACTGTATGTGGCTACTTATTCGTCTACACAATCGATGAAAAACACAAAAATAAAATATTGTATATCAAAAAGCTCTAAATATATGTACAACTAATATTTTTCATTTTATTGGACATTGCAACGCATGCCGGGTATAAATAGCATGTTAATAATAAAAGTTTACGTTATTGGAAAAAATTCTATTTTCAATAAAATTACGTTGTACTCGTATACTGCTTAATGCTATGAATAATAAATTGCAAGTGATTGTAAAATATAAAAATAATTTTTGCAAGAATACTGCAAACAATTTCCTTGAAAAATACTCCCTACCCCAAAATTTTACTAAACGCCCACATTATAATTAATGCAAAATCAATAATAACATTTATGGGAAACATTTTAAAAATTATTTGCCGGGAAATCTTTATAATTTGTTTATACTAAAATTTTTTGAAGGGGGGGGGGGGGGGGTGGGGGTAACAGTGCACATGCTGTCGATATTTGCTACAGCGACATCACAAACTAAATATAGTGCACTGGTGTTATTAAAAAATATTAAATTAATTTTTATTTTTAATAAATATTTTTGTTTATTAAATCGTTAAGATTACATATATTAATATTTTTAAATATTATTGATGATTTATTAACACATAGGTATGTATATGAACAGGGTGGGCCAGATGGAAATTATTGATTTGAGAACTTCCAGTTATCAAACATTTTTGAGCGCACAACATGCCAACTGGGCATAAGTGTATACCTGTCATGGGTTTGGGCTTTTAGTGCCCCTCCTTTTCAACCTAACCTAACCTATCAAACATTTCATGTTTAAGTTAACTGAGCTCCGTAAGCCACTTAACAGAACGAATGCAATCACTTTAAGATTAACTAAAGATATTTTTATATACGAATATCAAAAATAATTTTTTTTTAAAGTTTATAGAATTTCAGGAATATATCTAAAAAAAATTACTATCACACTGATAAAATTGATTTCCTGAACTGATTTCGCAAGGTTTTCAAAATATTTTTGAAAATTAATTTTTTTTCATATGAAACTACTTGATGATTGTGGAAAAAGAGTGAAGTTTGCACTCATAGCCACTGTATGGAAAATATTGCCAGAGTCCCATTATTATAAATCCATACTTCATAATAGGCCTTACAAGCGCATAGTACAAACTCTTAGTGATATAAGGTTCATTTAACTCCTTAGCCCAGCGTTTTACAAAACCAAGCACTTGAACCTACACCTCTGGCTTTAGTGGCAGTCTTAGTTATGTGTGGAATGAAATTGAGTTTTGAATCAAGTAAAATTTCAAGATCACTGAAATTATCAACCAATTCCAGCTGTTAGTTTATTAGGTTAGGTCTAGGGTTACAGATTTAAAATTTATTTTAACACCAATAAAACAATGTTTAAAATTTCGACGAAGCTCAATAACTCCTTTTAGAAAATCGTCGAGTAATATGATAAACCAAGATTAAAAGTAAATAAGCTGTGGATAAAGTACTTAAAAATGTCTACATGGATTGATCTGTGTTTACTTATAAACAGGTTACAATACATACATAAATACACATCTCTGGAACATTGCTATGGCTCGCTAAAAAACTTGAACTAAGGAATATCCACATTAAACTCAATTGACTTAAAAATTATTGTTTGGGGTTGCAGCACAATGGCTTAAACATACTAAGCAGTGAGTCTAAGTTGGCACACCCTGTATGTACATGCATATGTAGTAAACTGATATACATACATACATATTATTACGTTATGGGTAACAAAAGAAAAGAAAAAAACTTGAATATGTTATTAAAAGTGTATTAAAAAATATCATCACCTCTAGAATGTAATTATCTTCACAGCTGATAAAATTATTTGAGATTCATAATGACGCATTATTTTTGTGTTAAAAAAAAAAACAAATGAAAAATACTAAAATTACGTGTAAATTTTTTATTAGAAAAACAAACAGCAGTAACAGATTTCTTTTTTGCAAAATGAAAACAAAAACATTGAGAATTCTACGATAATTCTACACATTGAATTGATTATCTTATTTTGGTTAAAACAAGATACTTACATACATATATAAAATAATTCTATGAAAAAGAGTATTGTAAATATTTGTATAAAAATTGTTTGAATACGAGTCATATTGCACTTATGTATAACAGAGAAAATATTTTGGAAATCAAACTAAAAAAATTAAGTTTTTTTTTAACTAATTACATAAACTTGTCAAAATATTACTCTTATTAAAGCCAATTAATTAATTGGAACTTTTTTTTAATGTAATTTAAAGGAAGTTGTAAAAATAAATGTTATTTATTGTCTACAAATAATATTGTTGAAGTTTAACGTCAAGTACGTACCTACATATGTATGTATGTATGTACGTACCTATCGTATGTTATTGTTTTGCGTTTTTAATGTCGTCTAAACGTTGTTTTTAAATAATTAGATATTTTTCTTTTATTTTATTTTTATTTTATAAAACAAAAAATTGTCAAAATTTGCGTATTATAAATATATGTACATCACACATATTTATGTCATAAACATACCTATATATGATGTATATGTATATACACATAATAAATTAAACAAGTAAAAGCGCTATATTCGGCCGTGCCGAATATAGCTATGGAACATTGCTATGGCTCGCTAAAAAACTTGAACTAAGGAATATCCACATTAAACTCAATTGACTTAAAAATTATTGTTTGGGGTTGCAGCACAATGGCTTAAACATACTAAGCAGTGAGTCTAAGTTGGCACACCCTGTATGTACATGCATATGTAGTAAACTGATATACATACATACATATTATTATGTTATGTGTAACAAAAGAAAAAAAAAACTTGAATATGTTATTAAAAGTGTATTAAAAAATATCATCACCTCTAGAATGTAATTATCTTCACAGCTGATAAAATTATTTGAGATTCATAATGACGCATTATTTTTGTGTTAAAAAAAAAAACAAATGAAAAATACTAAAATTACGTGTAAATTTTTTATTAGAAAAACAAACAGCAGTAACAGATTTCTTTTTTGCAAAATGAAAACAAAAACATTGAGAATTCTACGATAATTCTACACATTGAATTGATTATCTTATTTTGGTTAAAACAAGATACTTACATACATATATAAAATAATTCTATGAAAAAGAGTATTGTAAATATTTGTATAAAAATTGTTTGAATACGAGTCATATTGCACTTATGTATAACAGAGAAAATATTTTGGAAATCAAACTAAAAAAATTAAGTTTTTTTTTAACTAATTACATAAACTTGTCAAAATATTACTCTTATTAAAGCCAATTAATTAATTGGAACTTTTTTTTAATGTAATTTAAAGGAAGTTGTAAAAATAAATGTTATTTATTGTCTACAAATAATATTGTTGAAGTTTAACGTCAAGTACGTACCTACATATGTATGTATGTATGTACGTACCTATCGTATGTTATTGTTTTGCGTTTTTAATGTCGTCTAAACGTTGTTTTTAAATAATTAGATATTTTTCTTTTATTTTATTTTTATTTTATAAAACAAAAAATTGTCAAAATTTGCGTATTATAAATATATGTACATCACACATATTTATGTCATAAACATACCTATATATGATGTATATGTATATACACATAATAAATTAAACAAGTAAAAGCGCTATATTCGGCCGTGCCGAATCTTATATAACCTTCACAACGTGTAGTCATGCAATAACAGTAAATTCACGTATGTATGTTAAAAAAAACAAAGAAAAAATAAAAAATAAAAAAAAAATTAAAAAAAAAAAAATTTAAAAAAAAAATTAAAAAAAAAAAAATTATTATATACATATATAATATATATAAAACAAAAAAAAATAAAAAAAAAAATTAAAAAAAAAAAAATAAAAAAAAATAATAATAAAAATATATATAATATATTAAATAAAAAATAAAAAAAAAATAAAAAAAAAATTAAAAAAAAAAATTTTAAAAAAATTTAAAAAAAAAATTTTTTGCCTCAGCTGGGATTCGATGCCACGTTTTCTCTAACCAGTATACACGTTTGTATGTATGTATGTTGTTGTTGTAATGTTGTTTTTATGAAAAGAAAATCGAGGTGGTCGTGGGTTTTTGCTCATATCTCAGTTGTTTATGTACCGATGTTTCTGATTTTCAATACCGATCTACTCCCGAATATTTCTGATATTTTAATACCTTACCCGGGTCCAACCTATGTCGGGGGGCTTCAAAAAGTTGATTTCAACATACACACGGACAGACGGTCAGACGGACAGACGGTCAGGGCTTAATCGACTCCTCTATTCATAAGCTTTCAGAAAATATATACTTTATGGGGTCGGAAATGAAAATTGTAGAAATTTCACACGGAATGACAAACCTATATATACCCTTTTTCACTGTGTGAAGGGTATAAAAATAAAAACAATAGTGGTTTTCAAGTTTACTTATAAGGTATACTTAAACTTATTATGCTAAGTTTTGTACTTCAATAAGTTGTGCCCAAAAAACTAAAAAAAACATAAACAAAAGGGGATGAAGTATATTTGTGTAGACGATATTCATATATCAAATCTTATGCCATATTTTTTCTGCAAAAAATGCTATCCTTACTTTCTAAATGGATTGTTTATAAAGTGGTTATTTTTCTGAGTCCAATTTTCTACAAAATTAAAGGCCTCTTAAAAATCGATAACATTAAGTACATGTAATAATAAAAATAATACAAGATTAGGAGTTTTACTCAAAAAAAAATATTGATATGATGCTATTTAGAGATCTCATCAGAAAACTCGCGCAATTTTAGAAGTACTCATTTTCACCATTGAACTGGGTGTCATTTCTCGTTTTGTGAAACTGTAAAATAAAAAGTTTTTGTATAGAAAAAGGTATGGTAGCATCATGTGATATAACACGTAAAAACGTTTCACTTCACGATTTCACAAAACGAGAATTGATACCCAGGTTTTTAAAATTAATTTAATATGATACTTAAATTACCTCTAACAATAATCGTATTCAGCGGAATAGATTCAAATGTATAAACAGGAGGCTACAAAAATAAAACGGCATTAGCTACTTAAGTAACAATTAGCCATTGTGTATTTTGTTGCTATTTCCATATGTTGTCTCTTTCTTTCATATTGCAAATGCCTTTTGATGTCAGATATTGTTCCACACAAGACAAATGCCCACAAAAAATTATTCGTTGTCCAAACAAATCGATTGCTAACAAATATCTACATATCGTCGTTCGTAAATTATTGTGTTCTATATGTATAGGTTTTATATGTCACATACAACACAATAATATTAGGGTAACTACGGGGCATTGTCTGAAAAGAGTTGGGATCGCGACACTCCGATATATTTCAGGATGTGTAATAATGAGATTTTCTTCCTAAACATATTGGACTTCAGGGATCTCCGAGTTTTACTGCATCCCCCCTAATTACTGCATCCACCCTTCTTAAATAAAATAAAATAAAGTTTTGTAAATAAAGTATTTTTAATGTACATACATACAAATATACTTTTTTACTAAAAAAAAGTAAAAATACACATATTTAAAAATCGATATCTAAATAAGTTGTAATAATATTCTAACACTTTAAATTGCTTTATATTTGTTTTGATTATAAAGTTTAAAACTATTAAAATTTTTTGAAAAACTGTGATATGAAAATACGACATGAATTCATTGCAAATTCCCCAAAAGCTCGTTTATGTATTCAAAATACTAAAAATTATTATTTGAGCCTCTTGTTATATATGAAAATTTTGTATAGAATATAAATTTAAATCTCAATGGGAAGTGCTGTCAATTACAGTGTACTTTAAATATAACATTTTCCAAAAATAATTTATTTACATAACAACAAATTATATGCAATTTTTAAAAATATAACAATATGTATTTTGCTTTTAATTTATACAACAAATATTGTAATATTAAATACAATACAAATAAAGTTATAATTTAACGATAATAGACGATGAATAAAAATTTTATAATTAAAAATATTTGAATATTTTAATTGCAACTACACACATACATTTTAACTATTCTTTTTAAAAACTTCACCTGTAGTGCCAAGATGGTGCTTTGTCATTCCATTTGTAATTTCTACAATATTCATTTCCGGTTCCATTAAGGTATATATTTTCTAAGAACTTTTGACCAGGGTACTCGATTGAGCCATGTCTGTCTGTTTGTGTGTTGGTTGAAATTAACTTCTATAAGCACCCACATGTAGCACAGATCTGTATGTAGTATCAATCTTTTTGAAATATTCGGGAATAAATCGCTATTGAAATCCGTCACAATCGCCCCATTACTTTCTGATATCAATAAATAAAATACGACTGTCTCTGTTATTTTCATATTTTTATTATAAAAATCAACCTTTTTTAGACATAGGATAATTTATAGGCACGTCTGCTACTATTTGCAGATAATATATGCCTCTAGGGCTATTCGTAAAAAATTTTGGACTAATCGGCAAAGTTATACGCAAGAATATTTTTTTTTAAATATATATTTTTTATATACCTATATCAAGTTACGAAAGGTCATAATCGTAGTCTCAAAAATTATTTCTTAGAAAAACTGAAAAATCGGTTGAAAACTAACTGAGATATCAGCACAAAAATACAACTACTTCGGTGTTTTTCCTAAATTTTCAAACGAAAATCTTGAAAGAGCTTGACTATTAAAATATAATACACTATAAACAAATTTAAAATCCAAAATGGCAGCCGATACAGAATGGCGTACAATATGGATATTAAATGAAAGGGCTTACCCAGTAAAATACAGAACACTATGACAAATTCAAAATCGAATATGTCGTTCGAAATAAAATGTCGGATATATAGGTCAAAACAATAATAAAGACTTCTCATTTTAACCACCTCAATATACATACGTATCATATTAAAGGGCTTGAATAGTAGAATATAGTAAACTATGAAAATGTAAAAATCCAAAATGGGGGATAATTAATTTCTCAATCTCATTAATATGTAAAAATTCAAAATCAAATATGGCGTCGAAAATAATAAAGCAAAATGGCGTATAACCATTAATCTAAAATCTAGGGTAAGCTACAATGTGGTCACTATACCTACATATGTACATATTGGTGAAAGGTATTATCAGATTCAATACGGCCGAATATAGCATTCTACTTGCTATTATTACTACTTTAGTTCAAGTAATATACTCTAAACTAATTTGCATTTTAAGGTTAAATGAATTCCTTATTTTAAGTTAAATAATTATTTCTTTTTCCGTTTCTGATAATAATAATTCATTCACAAACCGAGAAAAGGCGAGGCTAAATAAAGATGAACTCGTAATTCATACATACATATAAACATACTCACTTAAGTACATACAGACTCAGTTTACACGCACAGCGATCAATCATTATTTCATTCATAAAAATTCATAGATCTCAGATAATTATAAATATACTACGTATTGAACTTCACAAAAATAAATAAATTATTATAAATAGAATTAAGGAAAAACTTTTGTAGAATAAAACTATAGTACAATCATGAAATTATGATTATAGATCAAAAAACGATAAAATAATTACAAAAAAAAAAAAATAAATAAATAAAATTTACAACAAAACAAGGAAAAAATGATTTTTATAAATTTCTAACAGTTAATTACATTGAAATTCGATAAGCAAAAAGTACGCCTTTTATTTTAAGTGGTCACATTTTTTAATTGCAAAAAATCAAAGATTATTAAAGTTAACTTTATACTTTGGAAAAAATCAGCGTTAGATAAGGAAAAAGAACATTGATTAAACTAACAAAGGAATATTGTTCTGGGTAAATGTATTTATATTGCAGAATAATAAATACGAACTTAGAAGAAAAAACTGTATGTAATTTGAAGAAGTTAGTAATAGATAATTTTATAAAAATAAATTACAAATTGTAACCGTATTGGTTATTACAGAAAGTCGAGTAGTTATTATTAAGTATAAGGGCAAGAGAATAAAAAACCTGATTTTTAATTAAAATAAAAATAATAATTATGTTTCAGTTTCAGAATAAAGGGAATAGTACAGTTTAGCAGAAAATGCTTACTTTACAACGAAATCTCTTTTTAAATTTTTTCTTTCACACTCCAGAAAAGAAACTAAAGATAATTAAATTTTTTCCTTGCGAGATTTTTAATTTTTTTAACACGGAAAAATAAAGGTCTTAACTTTTGTGTAAAAAAATTTGTTTGTTTTGTTTACATAGAAAAATAAACGTATCAACACTTGTGTAAAAGAAATTGTACACAAAAAATTATCTTGTCATTTAAGAAATAGAAAATTAAAAATAAATAAAATTGATTAAAAAAAATAAAATTAATTAAAAAAAAATAAATTAAAATAAGATTAATATAAAATTAATTTATTTTTTTTTAGTTAAAATTAGAGTTTGAAACTTTACTATCTTTTTTTAATAGATACCAAATAAACATAAATTGTACTAACAATTTTGCAAATAAAAAAATATGTAATAAATAATCAGACATCCCTAAAGTATGCTTATAGTTTTATATTATTTAAAATTTTATGTACCAAAAAAAAAAACAAAAAGTGTTGCTAAAGTAAAGATTCGTCTAAAGGGGATGAAGAAGCATTACAATAATAAAAAAATTTGTAATACGCGCGAGCCGAGATTAATAATGTAATATTTAAAAATAATATATATTGTATAAAATTAAATTAAATACAATATTAATAATAATTATTTTCCACCACGACTGTTACACACACACAACTATAACTCTTCATACGTAATAATATTTTTTTAAATTCAATAAATTATCAAGTATCCTCCGCATTTGTGGATTGAAAATTTTTTATTTCACGTTTTTTTTTTTAATAATCGCACGGAAGATCAAAAATTAGATATTAAATATACAGATAACAAGAGCGCTATATTCGGCCATGCCGAATCTGAAAATATTCTTGACCGTCATGTACATAAGTATAATGACCACATCGTAGCTTAGCCCAGATTTTAGATTTCATGTAATACGCCATTTTCTTTATTATTTTCGACGCCATCTTTGATTTGATACCCATATTGTTGGGTTTAAAAAAATTTCCGCCACCATCTTATATATAACACTTTTTTACTAAATTGCACTGGTCAAGCCCTCTTATTTGATACCAATATTGTGGGGTTTAAAGGGAACAAAGCCGTTACGACTATATTTAACACATATATTCGCTATTTAATCTAGAACGCCACCTTGGTTTTTTTATTTTTCACAGCTAAAAATATTTGAATACTTAAGCCCTTTCATTTTATCCCCATATTGGCTCTCTTGGTTGTATAGAAACTGAAGAATATCGATTTACATTTGTTAATTTTAGGAAAAACACCGAAGCTGTTGTGCTTTGGTGCTTATATCTCAGTTGGTTTCAAAACTGATTTGTTAGTTTTCTGAGAAATAATTTTTGAGATTACGGCTTATAGTTTGGTATCTTAAGCGTGTAAAAATTGATATATGTATTTAAAAAATATATATTTCTTTAAATAATTTTTGATTATAACGATCAGTAACCAATCTGTCCAAAATTGTTCATAAATATCTCCAGAGGCATACCAAATCTATAAATAGTAACAACCATGTCTATAATTAATCCTAGGGCTGGAAAATTTTAATGTTTTTGGTAAAAAAGCGAAAAACAGAGGCAGTCGTGTTTATTTGTTCATACCTCAGAAGTTATAGGGCGATTATGCTGATTTCCAATACCGATCTGCTCCCGAATATTTCTGATATTTTGATACCTCTGTCTGGTCAGGTCGGTCTTGGCGATGTCGGAGGACTTTAAAAAGTTTATCGTAACATACACATACACAGACGGACAATGCCTAATCGACTTCCCTATTCATAAGCTTTCAGAAAATATATACTTAATGGGGTCGGAAATGAATATTGTAGAAATTTCACACGGAATGACACACCTATATATACCCTAAAACTCGCTGTGATCAGTATGAAAATTAACCTTCTTAAGGTATTGATTGAGGTTTTGTGATGCATAATAAATATGTATATACAAACATTTGTTAAAAGATCAATTTAAATTAAAATTCTAAACGCTGACAACGTCAAAGTTTATAAGTTAAATATTTACTTTAATTTATGTATTTGTTTTTAAATTTTTGCCGTTGTTGTAAAAAAACATTATATAAGTTTGTTTAGATCTTATTAAAAGAAATAGTATGTATTTACAATAACTTATTAATGATGTTATTTTTTCTCCTTTGTATTTCATACCTGGTAAAGAAAGTGAAATAAAATATTGTTTAAGCAGTTGTTTTATTTACTACTCACATTTTCGTTATAAATAATGAATTTGACGTCAGTGTTATATTTACTTTACTTATTACGAATTTTCCTTTTTCAAATTAAAAATATAGATTTAAGAACAACTTAAACGTACTTTAAAAAAATTAATTAATTTAAGACCCTGCAATGGAAAGTTTTCGTTTTAAAGCTGAAAATCTATAAGTATACATATGTTTATTTTAAGTAAAATTGTATGCATTTTTCGCTAAAATTTTTTTTTCTAAAGCACCTTGATTTTGTTGTAATTGACACTTTTGTAACCCTACATATTAAATGGACAGTGGACGATGACCTATTTACATGTCTTATAATTAATTTTTTTTTAATTTCTGTTTAGGTTTGTATTTTTTACGGTTTATTAAATAAGGCAACAAACGATAATTGAAACTTTTTAAAATTCACACAGTTGAACACGCTTATGATATCGTATAAAATTGTTAACGTGTGTATTTTGATAAAAATCTAAATGAAATGTGTATATACATAAAACGGATCTTTTTTTAGTAGCATGGAAATAAATAATAAATAAATTTTACTTTATTCGAATGATAATTCTTTGCCGTTTACTATTACCTTGTGGCCGGCATCGTCTTTAGAAATACGAATCAATGATACCTCGACCCCTAAAAATGCACAAAACAGTGACTTTTTCTTGGATGTAAAGTTTTCCAGTAATGGCTTTTTAATTGAATTTTCATCTTAACAGAGAAAAACAATTTTGTATGATATATTAGCAAACCTAACTTAACAAAAGAACTGTCAAAATGGCTAAACTGTATTTCAAACCTCTAAAACACTATGTGTGTGAAGATAAATTTGAAATTTGAAACCCTAGACACAAACCTAATAAGTTAACAGAGCTATGTTAACTACTTAACAGAACTAATGTTATTACTCTAAATTTAGTTGTTTTTTATAATTAAAGATATTTTTATATAGGAATATTAAAAAAAAAAAAAAAAAACTGAATTTATAGAACACACCTCTGAAGCAAGCAATTATTAAAAATATTTAATATAACATTTTTTAGGTGAAAATAATAACACCTTTATAAAGAGTGATTTTTGAATAAAATATTTATGTTTTTTCGAATATAAAAAGTTGGCACACAATACCACTATGTGGAAAGTATAGCCAGAGGCCATTACTACCACACTATGGAAGTGGAATTCCTAAATTGATTTTGTGAAGTTTTTAAAAAATTATTGAAAATTGATATTTTTTCATATGAAATTTCTGTGAGGGATTTTGGTCATTGTGGGCAAATATGGAGACGGCACGCAATACCACTATATGGAAAGCATAGCCAGAGGCCATTGCTACCACATTATGGAAGTGGAATTCCTGAATTGATTTTGTGAAGTTTTTAAAAAATTATTGAAAATTGATATTTTTTCATATGAAATTTCTGTGAGGGATTTTGGTCATTGTGGGCAAATATGGAGACGGCGCGCAATACCACTATATGGAAAGTATAGCCAGAGGCCATTACTACCACACTATGGATGTGGAATTCCTGAATTGATTTTGTGAAGTTTTTAAAAAATTATTGAAAATTGATATTTTTTCATATGAAATTTCTGTGAGGGATTTTGATCATTGTGGGCAAATATGGAGACGGCACGCAATATACTTTCCATATGGTGGTATTGCGTGCCGTCTCCATATTTGCCCACAATGACCAAAATCCCTCACAGAAATTTCATTTGAGAAATCAAATTTTCAATAATTTTTTAAAAACTTCACAAAATCAATTCAGGAATTCCACTTCCATAGTGTGGTAGCAATGGCCCCTGGCTATGCTTTCCATATAGTGGTATTGCGTGCCGTCTCCATATTTGCCCACAATGACCAAAATCCCTCACAGAAATTTCATATGAAAAAATATCAATTTTCAATAATTTTTTAAAAACTTCACAAAATCAATTCAGGAATTCCACTTCCATAATGTGGTAGCAATGGCCTTTGGCTATACTTTCCATATAGTGGTATTGCGTGCCGTCTCCATATTTGCCCACAATGACCAAAATCCCTCACAGAAATTTCATATGAAAAAATATCAATTTTCAATAATTTTTTAAAAACTTCACAAAATCAATTCAGCAATTCCACTTCGATAATGTGGTAGCAATGGCCCCTGGCTATACTTTCCATATAGTGGTGTTGCGTGCCGTCTCCATATTTGCCCACAATGACCAAAATCCCTCACAGAAATTTCATATGAAAAAATATCAATTTTCAATAATTTTTTAAAAACATCACAAAATCAATTCAGGAATTCCACATCCATAGTGTGGTAGTAATGGCCCTTGGCTATGCTTTCCATATAGTGGTATTGCGTGCCGTCTCCATATTTGCCCACAATGACCAAAATCCCTCACAGAAATTTCATAAGAAAAAATATCAATTTTCAATAATTTTTTAAAAACTTCACAAAATCAATTCAGGAATTACACTTCCATAATGTGGTAGCAATGGCCTCTGGCTATACTTTCCATATAGTGGTATTGCGTGCCGTCTCCATATTTTCCCACAATGACCAAAATCCCTCACAGAAATTTCATATGAAAAATATCAATTTTCAATAATTTTTTAAAAACTTCACAAAATCAATTCAGGAATTCCACATCCATAGTGTGGTAGCAATGGCCCCTGGCTATACTTTCTATATAGTGGTGTTTGCGTGCCGTCTCCATATTTGCTCACAATGACCAAAATCCCTCACAGAAATTTCATATGAAAAAATATCAATTTTCAATAATTTTTTAAAAACTTCACAAAAATCAATTTAGGAATTCCCACTTCCATAGTGTGGTAGTAATGGCCCTCTGGCTATACTTTCCACATAGTGGTATTGGTGTGCCAACTTTTTATATTCGAAAAAACATAAATATTTTATTCAAAAATCACTCTTTATAAAGGTGTTATATTTTCACCTAAAAAATGTTATATTAAATATTTTTAATAATTGCTTGCTTCAGAGGTGTGTTTCTATAAATTCAGTTTTTTTTTTTTTTTTTTTTAATATTCCTATATAAAAATTTTCTTTTAATTATAAAAAACAACTAAATTTAGAGTAATAACATTAGTTCTGTTAAGTAGTTAACATAGCTCTGTTAACTTATTAGGTTTGTGTCTAGGGTTTCAAATTTCAAATTTATCTTCACACACATTAAAACACTTTACATGTCAATTTTTGTTTTTTATGCCAGTAAAAGTTTAATATCAGAATTAACAAAAGGTAACTGAATTTTATATAATTTTCTTATATGTTATCAAAAATTTCTATATTGGACTGTTTCATAATAAAAAATTAATTTGCATTGATATAATTTTATAATTCTGTCTAACCTTCTGACCTTATAAAAAGTAGAATAATATAACGTTCGTAAATTTATACTCAAAACTTTAATTTTATAAGCACAGGACAGGATTTTTTGATAGAATTTATTTTATATGTTTTATAATTGAAAATAACAGGAAAGAGATTGTATTAAATTATGACATATGAAAAGCAGCAGTTATTGATCAGCTTATGAATTGAGGCTACCTGGTTTAATATACCTTGCTTAATATCTTTTCCTTTTTAAAAGAAAGGGTCTAAACTTTTTTAGAGTCACAAAATGATTACAAATAAAAAAGAAAAAGAAAAACATATCTTTAAAAACTTACCCTTAAAATTAAATGAATTACTCGATATAGAATCTAATATAGGAGGTGGTGGAATAAATATTGTATTACTTGTATTAAGACTACCAACACCATCTGCTACTACATTAGTTAAAATATTAGTTTCGTTAGGATTAATGTTGCAGAAATCGGGATCATCAGCATCGAAAAGAACACCATCTTCCCATTCTGAAACAATACTAGAAGTTGTTGGACGATCTTTCATTTTAGATGATTTTCTTTTCTGGTAACTGGAAAAACAAAAACATATGTACATATGTACATAAACCTGTATAAATATTTGATATAAATTGATAAATATATCGTTAAATGAAGTTGATATAATCAACATTAAAAATATTAAGTTGTGAGCAATGGTATACTTATAAAGACTTATCTATACACACACATAGAGAAGAAAATTAATAATATTAAAGAAATTCTGGTTTATGATAAATTGGTATCGCCATTCTTAACTCAACTGAAACCATGGTGTAATTATTTAAGGCTACATAGTTTAAAATTATCTTGACTGAAATTATTTATTTTTCTGCATTTGTGTGAAACCAGAAGTTGGTGACGTCCAAGTCAGATTAATAAGGTACTCGTTTATGATTGTTTTTTTATATATATAACTAGAAAAGGCCGGCGCGCGTTGCTACGCCCCTTAGTGAATAAAAATGCATTTTATTTTTAATTGAATATCAAGTGCCCCGCCCACTTTTCTTATCACGAAATTATAAAGTCATGACAGCTTAATATGTGTGCAAAGTTTCAGAAAAATCGGTCAAGTGCAAGTAGCTAAGTATGCATTTTGACAACTGAAACTTTAAATAAGTGCTGAAAAAAATAATCAGCTGACGAAACAAGAGTATCGGATGAATAAATATGCCTTGGAAATAACATAATTTTTTATATCTAGATACATATGTACATACATACATACATATATATGTATTTTGTATAAATAGTAAATAAGTTTCTGTTTTACCAACATTTTCATTATGCAGTTAGGAGGTTTACCCAGAAAGTTTAGATATTTCTATTCTGTACATACTATTTGAAATTGTTAGAAGGACCTCTTATATCTATAAAAAATTGCAACGCAGGCGTATTTAGTTGACTGTTTGTCTATGCACTCAAAAATTTTAAAATGGAAATAGAAAATCAATATTTTTTTTATTTTAAATAAAGAAACTAACAATTGTTGCACTTATGTTCACTTATGAAAATAACATTTATTACTTTTACATATACGTGTGCTTGTATGAACATTAAAAATATATAAGTAACTGCTCATTTGATATATATTTTTTTTTTTTTGTAATTTTCTTGGTTGCTCACTAAAACAATTTTAATGTTGGTCATGGTTAAATGGTGCAACGGGTGGAAGTATGAGCACTTGAATAGGAGGGTATGCTTTAATGTGGGTGTCTGTCTGTTAAGTAGGTTGTGATGACATTATCACATATTTTTTTTATACATACATACATACATATATAGTAATTACAAGCCAACAAAAATGTTCTTGACTATTAACTGGGTCAAATAGAAATATGTTATATGCATAAAAAAAACTTAACAGTTGTCTATATGCATATATAAAACGTATTAGTTTAAACTTAAGTTATTTTACTGTATGAGTAAAAAAAAATATTTTTTTAAGATGAACAATGTGATTATGGTAGGAATATGTATGTATATAACAATACTATTTTATGTAACCAAACAGATATTTAAGATACAGCCTTTAAGTAACAAATATTCCGTGTACTATATTAGAGATACATATATTTGTTTGTAAATTAACACTTTATCAATACATTTGGCACTTGTGATCAAAAGAATAACCAATATTTGTCCGGATATTTTAAAACATTGATTTTTAATGTGAAAGTAGTAGGACCTAATTATTAGTACTATTCAAGTGTATTTAACAACCGAAAAGCGCGTAAAAATACAGCAAACTGTTATAAGTATTACACTACTTATAATTAAAATTATATTAAAATTTCAAAACGCATCATAATAAAGAAAAAACGGGCCATTAAAAAAATTTACCAGGTTTAGAAATTCTTTTTTATTTTAAATTCTGATGCTTGAAAATGTGACAATTAACACTATTTGGAAGTTGGTAAGTTTCACAATAAGAATTTTTCCATTATAACCAATTTTTTTTTTTAATACATTAGCAGTATTAAAAACATTCGGTTGTTTTAAAAAATATTTTTGAAACACGCTCAACTTCTGCATTAGAGTATGTAAGTGATAAAGTTTTAAAAGCGATATTTATGTATGTATATATGCTTGAAAAGGGTTCAATTAACTGAAAATTCAAATGTTGAATCAATATTATTCGATTACATGGGGTGAATTTTTCGCTATCTTTTTTCAATACTAGATTATTTTGACACCGAATTTAAATTGTGCTGCTAATGGCATTTCAGTTTAACAACATTTTTATCCTTTTTTACAGACTCGAAAGCAACCTTTACTACAGAAACAATAACTATGAAAATCTTAAAAGTATTTGCAACAAGACCGTTTTACTTTATTAATTGGATTTGGTATGTCTTAAACATTATTATTTGTTCTGTTTCAAATTCATCAATTAAATGATTTTAAAACAAGTGTATTTATTGTTAAAAGATTTTTTTCTCATCGTGTGCATCGCGCACATACTAACGAATTTTTCTCACAAAAAATTTAAAAATCCATTAAAAATAGTACGAAACGCACCGATTTGACTTCGCTGGTGATATCCAAATGTTTGTTCACATATACATGTGTGTATATGTTATAGTGTAAGCTTACAATTGTACCTAACAGATACGAATGCCTAAAAAAACTTTACTTAAAAACGCTTATAAAAACTTTCTTTTAAAAGCCTGCAAAAAAACTACTTCAAGAAGCAAATGAGGTTCTTAACAACTTGTACATAACAAAAATAATAACATGATTGAATTGATAGGTATAAGATTTATGTATGTATAATGGATGCATTAAAAAGGAAACCCTCCACAATGCAAATAAGACAAAACTATTACGCCAAAAATTTAATAACAAGAAAATTCAACATAAAAATTATGTAAACATTAAAGAAAAACTTAGGAAACATTTACAAGATGCTTATTATAATAAATAATATGTATTAACTTACATTTTTATTAGTGTTTTAAAGAAAACAATTTATATTTTAACTAAAATTAAAGAAACGTTTTGTACACTGCGGCAGACAGATTTTTTAATAAACACTTCTCGCACAATCACTAATGAAAACACTTTTCTTATAGACAATCCAAAGCTTTAAGAATTTTACAAATATTATTATATTTATTTGAGAATTATCTCAGGAAAAATATCGTTAACTTGTAAAGGTATTTTGCACGAAATTTTTTTTATGACTTGTCATATCTCCCACTGCAAAATGTATACACGCTGTGACAAATCATTAAAAATTGCTTCTATGAAAGCCAAACATATTGCAAAACTTTGGCTTATATTACTCTGTGGAATTGAATAAATAAATAAAACTTATATCAAAACGTGTTTTATATTGATAAGCAATAATAATAAATAAAATAAGTTTTCACAAATATACGATATTACATATGGGTCGAAGATCTGACATATAATTTTTAAAATACATGTCGTGTAAAAGTACCTTTACAAATGAAAATAAACCAAAACATCTCCTTAATAACTCATTTCTTTTTAAAATCACGAAGAAAATTTTGCGAAAAATTTACAACAATATGTGACTTTTAATAAAATAACATAATTTTATGTTTTATTTATACGATTTAATTACGTTGTAAATGAAAGAAAACCAACACAACAGACAACAAAAACACTTGATTGTAAACACGAATTTCCTCTTAATAAATCACGCAAAGAACTAAGCTAACAAACTTGATGCAGACGGCTAGTCGCCGCATGTTCTTTTTTGTGTCACGTCTCTTGAAATATCGTCGTTCGTAAATTATTGTGTTCTATATGTATAGGTTTTATATGCCACATAGAACACAATAATTTACGAACGACGATATATTGACTTTAATTTCAGCTGTCTCTGAAAACTGAATTATATTGTTAAAAATATATCGAAAAGATAAACACTTATAGATGGTATAAATATTAACATTATGGCGCATATTATTTCAGTGTGTCAAAAAGCTCTTATAATTGAAAGAATTGTATTAAATAAGTTTGAAACTTAGGTATAAAAATAGGTTCGATAATAGACAAACTATTGAAATTATTAAAAATTTATTTTATTTATAAACTCATTTCTTTAAAAAGACTTCCTTAATTCTATATAAGTACATATATTTATTTAAATGAAAAAATAAACATCAAACGTGTACCATGGTACAATCATCACGTGTAACATGTTTGTTCCGCCGTTATCTCAGCTGCGTCGTAGAAAATTGACGTAGCAATATTTCGTACTGCCGTGCTTACACCAAATTTGAAAGCACAACTGTAAAATTTTTGACAGGTATACAAGTTTACGTCAATTAAGATTCTTATAAAAAAAAACAAATAGAAAAAACGAAGTCTAATAAGAAATTGTTAAGAAATTTTATTCATTTTGCGAATTTATAAAGCTTTTAATAATTGAAATTTACAGAGACTAGACAAATTTTAAGAACAGTTGTTTGCTTTTTCATTAAGGTATAAAGAAATTTAACTTTCTAACAAAATTGCTTATAAAAATGGATGACAATTTGTGGTAAGTTATTTTAGATTTAATGAAAACACTATGTACCTTCAGAGAAAATGCAATTTGGTTATTTCTTATCTATCGTTAGTAAGACACATAAGGTAATAAAATCAAAAAATGGTAGATTCTCTGTTTATTAATTCAATATTTATATTGCTATTATGACTCACTTTTAATAACTTTTTTAATTTATCGATGCTTTGTAGGCTCATAGAATTGGAGTCAGCTTTGTTGGACGACTGCAATGTCAATGACATTTATGCGATCTGCCAAGGCAAAGCCATACCAGAAGCTCTAAGGCCAGATGTCTGGCAAGTGTGTTTAGACGTTCGACACAAAAGTGATCAAATGTCTTTGTTCAACGAGATCTACGACTTGCCTTTTCAAAACAAATTACGTGAGGACTGCCATAGGATGGTAGAACGAATAGGCAATGATGACGAGGATAAAGTATCAGTTTTATCAGATCTAGAATCAATTCTGACCTTCTATTGCAAAAACCGTAATCTTCAGTATGAAAGTGATAATGGTTGGATAGAATTACTACTGCCTTTGTTGGCTCTAAAACTTAATCGTTCCGACACCTATAATCTGTTCGAAGCTATACGTGACACGTATATACCCAAGGGTTGTAAACCAAAAGGCAATGTATTCCACGTCTTTCGTTTATTAATATTATATCATGATCCCGAACTATGTACAATGTTGGATACGAAAAAGATTTCACCAGATCTGTATTCCCAACAATGGTTTCAATGCATATTTGCGTCCAGCTGTGGCTTATCGGTGATCTTGTCCATGTGGGATTTGTATTTCCAAAATGCCGATCCATTTTTGGTATTTTTCTTGGGTTTAATTATACTTATCAATGGGCGCGATCAAATTTTGGCCATGAAAGATGCTCCCAAAGAAAGTATTATTAAATTCTTGTCAAATATGCCTTGTGCTCTGGATACCGATGATGTCGTTGATTTTTGCTCATTGGCTCAGTACTACTCAATGAAAACGCCAAGTTCGTTTAAAACCGACTTTCTTAAAGCTCTGTATGGTAAACAAAATGAAAAGAGAATTGAAGAGGATCCGTGCTTAGTATCACAGGTACAATAAAAGATTTTAGTAGATTGACTATGAAATTGCATCAAATTTTTAAGACGCGAACTTTTGTAAGTCAGAAATAAATTTTTTGTTTAAAAAGTAAAATTATTTTTTAGGCACTATGTCTTCCCGTCTCTGTGTACGAGTTGGTAGAAAATTCATCCCTTGAACTAACATCACCTGATGCTGTGCGTTTTTTCTTAGTCGATTGCCGACCAGCAGACCAATATAATGTCGGTCATCTTTCAACAGCTTTTCATTTAGATTGCAATTTAATGCTGCAAGAACCTGTAGCGTTTGCTACAGCCGTCCAAGGATTGCTATCGGCCCAAAGACAATCAATTGAAGCTAACTCAAATGCAGGGGGAGAACATTTGTGTTTTATGGGCAGCGGTAGAGTCGAGGAGGATCAATATACACATATGGTTGTTGCTTCATTTCTTCAAAAGAATACACAATATGTGTCTCTTTTGAGCGGTGGATATAACGCAATTCACGACTATTTTGGGGATCACATGGCTGATTGTCTTGAGGATCATGATCCAAAAAAATGTATTGTATGTAGTAAGAACTGCTCGACTGCAATTCAGGGAATACAAATCCGAAATAAAGTGGCACAAGCCAAAGAGGATTCTTCTAGTAAGCAAGGATCTTCGTCAGATTTCTTCAATCGCTTTTCCCAAGTTATGAAATTAAAATCAGCTGAAGTTAAAGGTAAACTATTAGACATTATTGTCAATCCTACAAATGGTGCTAGTGCTACAATTGGATCTGGAGAGGTCGGCAATCAGATAGCTACACAGCAACGTCATGTCTCAGCAGCCGACCGAAATGGCAAACGTTATCGTAATGTTGCTCCAGTTTTTAGTATTGACGACGAACATGATGGTGAGTTAGAAGGCAGTCACAATATTCAGGATGAAAGCAGAAATTCTCCCGCTAATGCTGCCACTAAATTACCCAGTGATGCTAAGGAAATTATAACTTTAAATAACTATCTGAAATCGCCTGACATAATGAACGCGTTTAAATGCCAAGAGGTACACATTAATGGCTACATGTATGATTCACATTTAATTATAACACCCACACATTTGATTGTTTTACGTGAATTGGGCAAGGGCCAAGCCCAGATAATCGTGCGTCGACCGTTGGCTAGCATTGTTAAAATAACCGCCAAGAAAAGGCATCGTGATTTAATAACATTCAAATACGGCTTTCCTGATGGTGATGGACTTCTCATTACCGATATGGATCGTTTTCTAATACCAAACGCTAGTGAAGCTACAGCTATAGTTTCTAAGCATATTGTTCAGACATTGGATGGTTCAAAATTGACGTAATTGTTGGTGTGTAATTTTTTGTAGAATTTAGAATAAAAAGAAAAGTTAGCCCTGGTATTCCTGTAATTTCTTTGTTTATTATTACCAGTCCTAGTGAAAATATTAATTTGTTGTTAATGTTGGATTTAAAATTTTAAATTTGTATTTTTGTCGAAAAGTTATTAAGACTTTTTGGTTTTCATATTTTTAATTTTTTACCACAAGCGCGTACTTAACACACGTATATTGAAACTTTTTTTTTTAATTTTATTAATTTTTTGAAGTGTAAGACCTAAAGGTGTTAAGTCATCAATTGCAGTTTCTGTTTAATGCTAAACAAAATATGCACTTTCGCAAAATTTTTCTTAAGGAGAAAAATGATTAAGACTGTGCTAGACCAATGTTATTTATACTAAACGAAAGACAGAAAACAAGTTATACTTAAACTGCAAGTTTTTGACTTAAGACCTTTTTGCCTAACGTCAAAGAATTTTAAAGTCACTTGACACCATTTCCAGTTTTTTTAAATATATTTTTAGTGTTTTTATGTTAAATTAGTTTTTAGAGCAATAATCATTTAGCATATTTATGGTTTAGTTTTGTTTTCAGTTATAATAGATTATACCAAACCATAAACGTAAAAATTTTTACTAAACATACAAAATGCCCCAAATAACAATAAATTCAAAATTGACTTGTTTATTGATTCCTGTATTTTTTTTTTCGTCACCATAAAGAAACACACGTTTTTTTTTGCCCAACTTCATCATGGGTCTTAAGGGTGTTATGAAAGGTTTTATTTAATACCGATTTTGTTTTATTTTGTTTATATATTTTTATTTTAAAAACTCGTTTATTGAATAAAAAAATAAATCCTTTATTAGAATAATTTCAGCAGAAAAATTTTATTTTATCTTTATATATTACATATTACCCATACCCTAACCCCAGGGCGCTTCCCAAATATCAAATTTCTACAATCATAAATGTATTTTTTTACAATTTCAAAGTGCAGTTAGTATTTTTAATTATGTGCAATAATTTAAATTATTTTAATTTTTTTAAGATATTTTTGTTAGATTCTAATAACTGGCAACTGTTTAACATACATTCACACAAATTTTTCAATACAAATATATCTTTCAATACAAAAAATTGTTTGCATATTTTCTAAAAACTGAAAGAATATTTATAAGAAATACAGAGTTATAAATATATTTTTAAAATAAAAGAGTCCTAACAAGAGCACCGGATTTGAATTTTGCACCACACGATTTAAGAATATGGAGAAGTATTCAAGAGAACAATGTTAATTAGTTAAAAGAAACCAATTACGCCAATTACGTTAAGTTTTTGGTCGCAATTATGCGCCGTATGAATCGACAGTAAGGCATTAAATTACAAAATTTTAGACCAAATTTACGCTAATGGATCTGAAGACCATTGTTCTTCATAGTCTTTGTTAATTAAATATAGCCGCAGTTAGGAAAAGTTTGACATCATTTCTAGAAGAACTTAGTAACGAATTTTAAATATTGGAAAAAATCGGGCTACGAGACCATGCGCAGCGCTGTGGATTTAACGATGGGATGTTGGAGAATCATCAAACTAATGTGGCACATTTTTAACTATAATTTTGCAATAATTTAATGTTGTTTGATTGAGTACTTCTCCATATTCTTAAATCGCATGTTTTGTACGTGACAACTGTAAAAAAAAAATCACCGTTGGGACACTATTTACACATAAGGAAAAATTTTGTGAAAACAAATATTTCGATTTGTTGAGTAGTAATAAATAGTATTATAATTATATACCTACATATACTACATATTATTCAAATAACTATAATAAAAGCTAATAACATTTTAATATACATATGACCTAAATAATCCTGTAGAAAATAAAAATATTTATAGATAAAATACATATAAAATAAATAAAACATAAAATATTTATTTCATTTAAAAAAGGACAATATAAAATCTTACACATTTCTTCGAGTGTAAACAACTTTATACATAGATATGTATGTGTTGTGTGTATATGATTTTATTTAAATCAACTTAGACAAAAACCGCTTAAAAAGAAAAGCTTTTATTTTTTTTGCTTTTAGTTAACTTTGTATATATTTTTATTACGCATGTCTATAGTGAATATTATTCAAAAAGGAATAAAAACTCGGTGCAATATTTTCATCTTTGCTTTCTTCTTTTTTTGTATTTTCATTTAGTCTTACAAAGACGTAACTTCTCATCGACGGGATGTGTGATGGAATAAAAGTTGCGGTTAACAGCCACATACACAACTAAACGTTATTTTTTTTTAGTATCAATGACGTAGATAAAAATTAGAGAAATAACTAGGCAGGTATGTTTTGTTTTTTGTTTTCCAGTCGGTCAAAAATTTTTTTTTAATATTGTTGCTTATATAAGAGCTAGTTAGTACAGGCAGAGTCGATAATGTGTCGTTAAAAAAATTTTAATAACATTATGATTTTCATTAGTTTTAATAAGTCTGCATAAAGTTTTTAGTTTTGTGTAGAATACTTTAATCCATTATTTCTTCAGAAATAACGTTGTAAAATTTGACTCAAATAAATTTTTTCTATTAAATTTTTTTTAATCGGAGAGTGTTTTAGTAAAAATTTTTACCGGACCTATAAAAGGATTGTATATTTAGTTTTTTTCTGTATAATATACGCTAGAACGGCCATACTGTTTGACGGTAATATTAGTGGGTTATGAATGAAAGTATATTGTTAGTGTGGCAGTGTGTTGGTGGTAGCAGGAGTTAAACACAAATGAGAAGAAAACAGAAGCAATAACAAAACCATGGTAATCACCGTAAGAGATGAATATGAAAACAAATACATATGTACTTGTTCATATAGATACTAGGGTATTCCATTTTGTTCTTGTTTTTACTGTTTCATCAACAAAAAAATTTTAAAAATTGTATGCAAGTTTTAGTTTGTTTGTTTTATGAAAAAAAGCAACAAACCAAAAACAATTTAACAATTCACGAAGGAATAGAGTTTATAGATGTTATATATATATATATATATATATATAGATGATTATAGAAATTGGGTTATCATTCGTGTGAATCATCAGAACTTAAACTAACTAAATTAAATTTGAGCAGTTTCCAGATGAAGTTTTGTATTAGAAATGAGTTCAATAAAAATGTTCGAATTTTATTAAATTACTACATAGTTGAATCCAAACCGCATAACTGGTCCTAACATAAATATAAAATATATCGTTTAGGTAGTTCTCAAAAAAAAAAAGAAAAACTGGTTTGATCGGTGATTATGTGTTGGATGCAAATTAATTAACTATAAAAAATCTGGGAGTTAAATAGATGATAATTACATCCATCAAGTAATCACCGATCAGAGTGCTAATGATGAGATCGTAGCTGGCTTCGAAAATTCCACTCGGCTAGTGTCGTTAAGACATACTTTTTCAGTTTTCATTATCACAATTAAAAAGTTTTTGTAAAAATAAGAATGTTAAAAAATGTATAAAAATTTTTATATTAATTTAAACCAAGGCGAATTCAATAAGGTGAACTTATTAGATCAGCTGACCATCAGCTGTTGACTACTTCTACGGACCACTTGCCAAATTTTTGTGTATTTTTGACATATCGTTTTGTTTTACACTAACAAAATACACGTTTGTATTTTTTCACTTTGTAGTTGTTTTAGCGACGAGTTCACCTTATTGAATTCGCCTTGATTTAAACTTAAAAAGTTTGACAAATAAATAAAAAATTATATTAAAATTTTTGAAAAAAAAGTTTAATTTTATTTGGTAGATTTGTTATAAAAGTATTTGTCACAGTCCTCTTCAATAATAATTAAATAATTTGTAATAAAATATTTAGAAAAAAAGTAAAATTCTTGTAAAATGTTTATTATAGAAAATTTGTTTAAATAATTGATGTAAAACTTGAAGAAATCAGTCACATTACTTAACTCAAACAATTGTTCGATTTAAATTCGAATATCAATCGCGCTACAAATGAAACTATGGAAAACCCTATAACATGTATACGTGTAATTAAATGTATGCGTATGTGCCAGTATGAGAATCCGTGTATGTAAGAGCAACGCTAACAAAACCCGGGGTTGTCTTGCCCCCTACGTAAATTTATGTTGCTGTTTTTTGTTTTTCATATTTTTTCCAATTCTGTTTTCGTTATTCCTTATGTTCTTCTATTGCTGACTGTTGAATGAATACCGACAATAATAACAAAAACAACAAAAACTAACTAAAAATTGAGGCCAAAAATACAATAAAAACTGTTGCTTTGTTAAATATTTTAGCAGTTCATTCAGGACTCTAGTGCTGCAAACATATCCTTGGAAATCAAAACTTAAACTAAACAATTTAAAGAGGAAACTAAAACTAAAGTGTGTTTTTTCACAAATAAAAAGTTTTTTTTTTGTTAGAAAAGGTGAAATTTTGAAAGTGCAATTGAATTTGTTTTCTTCGAGTATTTTAGAGATTTTAAAATAAAAAAGGGAAAACTTAATTATTTTTTAAAGAGAATTTAAATATTGTAATACTAAAAGAAGAGAATAACATTTAAAACAAAAATGAAATTATACTTCAGTCAGCGATCAATTAATAGTTTTAAACTATTTTTATGGTTGGCCTTAATTGCAACTGTTGCTTCAGTGCCAACATCTGTTTTGGTGCAAAACACCGAATTAGCATCAAATGCTCAAGACGCTCAACAAAATTCGAATTCTAATAAAAATTATATCAGCAACAATAATAATGTTGTAACTAAAGGTAAGTACAAGAATTAAAAAAATATATTAAAGTTTTTTTTTTAATTAAATGACTAGCGATAAGTTTTAAAACCATATGGTTTGTTTTATACAATTTACCTTAGTTTGAGATAAAGCAGGTGGTTGCTGTTCAAGTTTGTGCCTGCTGTACATGCATACATTTGTATGTCCTACTTAAGGTTATAAATATATTTTAAATAATAATTTCTTTGTGTGTGTATGCGGGTGTTTTTATTTATTTTAATGGTATTTTCTTTATTCGAAAGAAAATTGCTTAATTAAAGTGTATTCACCCTTTGTCCTAAGGTAAATTTGTTAGCCTTACAATTGATTTTTGAACAGTTTATAATTCAATGAACCTGCAGTTCGAAGAACAACAGTTTTTTATTAAAGTGAGTGAAAATTCTTTTATTTGTATTAAGTTAAAGAAAACTTAAACCGTTCAATATAAAAATTCTCACAAATACGTAAATTTACTCAAATAGTGTACAAATTCATTAAACATTAAAATGTTGACAAATTACTCTGTACTTACAAATTTATCCACTCCTATTAAACATTTTATAGTTACTACCGTTATCTTTTTGTATAAGGTATTTATTCTTGTAATCGAACATGTTCTGAAACAACTTTCCTGTGTTCTTTAATTCTTTTCGTACAAGAACAAAATACTTTTCCACAGACGAAAGTTTTGGATTATCCTCATGTGGTACAAAATTGTCATTATTGTTTATTAACCACTCAAGGTTCTTTTTACCATAGTGGCATGATGCCAAATCGAACACTTTGTTGTTTTGAGAAATGTAAAAGTAATTTTTGTAGACACTTCGTAATATATATTTCTGTCTTTATCATGTCTTTATGTCTATAATGTTTGGCTTATTTTGCCACAATTGCAAATGGTTTGTCAGATAAGAAACTTCTTGGGAAATTTTATTTGTTTTTTGTCCGATATTGTTTTTAAACCTCATCAATTAGCCACATAAAAATCTTGACTCGGAATTTGTGAAAAGTCTGCAAGTACGTATACGTGTTATCATCTATCACACAAAAAGTGTATTCTTTTATACAATTTATCCTAACTTTTTTTGTTCATTCTTTTGCTACTAAGATCTTTACCGCATTATTGTCTGGAACCTAATATTAGCTTTATCCCTGCGCAAAAAAGAATCAGAGCATTTAATTATACGAGCTGTTTTTCTGATAGAATTTTTCAGTGCTCTTCAAAAGGGTTGCTCGACTTCGTTTGTCTTACTAATATCTGTTAGGCGTTTTTTTCTTCCCGACCCAGGTTTTCTTTCAACGTTCAAGTTTACCTTATACTGTTTAATGGCTTTTGAAACAGTGTGACGTTGAACTTTCAGGTCTTTTGCTAATTGAAAACCCTTTGGATTTTTTAAAAAGTTTTATTTTTCATGTAATTTTTTTTTTTTGCTGTACATTTTAACCGAAATAGCAGTTGAAAATGAATAGGATTTAGTTAAGATAATATCAAAAACATTTTTAACAGCTAACATGATTAAAAAAAAAAACAATTTGTTGGACAAAGGTAAGTTGTGGCTGAAATATTGTGTATAGCTTTTTTCTGACTCCCACTTTATACGAATATTTTATTAAATTCATTTATTTTGCAAAAAAAAAAAAAACATACTCTATTTAAATATGGTTATAAAAAGAAAATAAACTCTGATAATGTTTTCTACAGAAGAGATCCTAAACAAAGGTATTCAACATTGGCTCCCCTAATTTTTATGTATGAAAAAAAAATTTATATAAATTTTTCCGAATAAGATTGTATATGGAAACGACTACGATTTAACGATAAAGATTTTCTATTGAAAATTTTTTCTAGACAAGGAATTAAAACAAAATTTATTTTTTTTTATAAAAAATATTAGAAAAAAAGATAATTTTGCTACAAAAAATTTTTTTATAGAAACTTTTATCTGGACAAGGAAAATAATAAAAAAAAATATAAAGTCAATGAATTTGTGTGGTGACAAAACAATTTAAATAATTAATTAAACTACATTACTTAAAAAATAAAAATAAATAAATCAATCTTTTTTTTAAAAAAAATATTTTTCTATAAAAAAAATGTAATTAATAATTTTTTTTTAGAAAAACTAAATACATAGAAAATGTTTGAAGATTGTGTTTTTATACAATAAATGCTATCAGAGCTTCAGTTTCTATAAAAAATCTTAATCCGATGAAAATGTTCATTAAAATTTTCTATAGACATTTTTCTAGAAACTATAAAGACATTTTTGCTTATGGATTACTTCTTTTATGAAAATTTAACTATTTTCGATAAAAAATTTATTCGGTTAAAATTGTTGAATTTATTGAATTAATAAGGTTTAATTCTTTGAAAAAAGAATGTAGTCAATTAAAATCTAAATAAGTTTTTTTGATTTCTTTTCTCTTAAATTGTTAAGACGTTTTTCTGGAAACCTCTTTTTTTTACCAAAGACAGAAACCTTATGAGATTTTTATAATAACTCATTACAAATTCAAAACAACAAATACGTACGAATACAATATTAACATAAATTTACGTTAATAAACTATTAAAAAATATATAGAATTTTTAAATGCTTAACGCACAAGATGTTGCTTTAACTCTTTTTCTAGTGAATTTTTTTTGGTCGAATGGTATACATACTCCTGAATGTTGCTGTTTGAAACATGATGTTAAAAAGTTGGAAAAAAAAAATATTTAAGAAAACATGTAGAAAATAAAAAAAAACAATATTTCACTTTACATTAAATTTAAAAGTTTATGAAAAAATAAACAACAACAACATTTAACCATTTTTATAAACGTGTAAAATATTTACTGTGTTCACAAGAAGTCCTAAGTGCCATACTGTCATAATTTAAAAAAAAAATAATTTATTAAAAAGTATGTTTAAAAAAGTTATTTATACAGGTAACCATTGTCGCAACAGCTGGTCGGAAAGCATAATGACAAACTGTAGTGATTTCATTAATTTATGCTGGGATTGAAATGAAGATTTTCATTTCGGTATTAATTATATAACTTAAGTGCACTTTTGTGAAAACAAATGCACTAAATTTATTTATATTTCATAAGTTATACATATACATACATATATCCTTATTTTATAAAATTTTAGTAAATTAACAGATCTTGACAACTTATCCGTTTTTGATTGGTGTATTTTTTATTGTAAATTTTTAAACCTTTTTAAAATTTTGAAAATTCACGTCATTATGACAATACATACAACCTAAAGGATACCTTTTCAATTGACCAAATATATTTTTTAAAAATTTCATTTGCTTATTTCATAAAAATTCTCTTTATTTTAACAAGACTTTCAGTAGTTTATTTTTATTTTTTTTAGGTATTTACCGTTAATAAGTTTTCTTTTAAATCAGGTAAACGATTTTTTTTTAAATTTTGTGAATAATTTTCCTAAATAAAATTTACAAAAAAAGTAGTACTGGTCCATCTATTTAAAAAAACTACTGAATGGAAAAAGCATATTAGTTTGTTCATACAAGTAATTTTCATTATTTCTTTTCAATGGGTAGCAACTTTCAAGTTAAATCAACGATTGTAATTTTAGAATTTCAATTCTTATTAACGAGAGGGGCGAAAATCGTCTTTATAAAATTTGAATAATTTACATAATAACCCAGTTTGGGGTTCAACTGATGATTAAGTGATTTAATTTTATCTAAAAACATTAATAATGTTAACATTAGCGTATCATTGGAGATCAAGTCTCTACATAAATATATTAATAAATTGCACTCCATTCTAACAAGTGTTCTAATAATGAGTTCTATCATGCATTTTTTGTGAAAAGCCTCCGATGTTTCATTAGTTAATTTTGTTTGTTAACATTAAATGTTAAAGATATTTTGCATGACGTTGCAATTATTTTGAAGCACATTATTTATAACAATTATTTCACATTTAGGCAGTCGATTAGAATGAATGCTTTTGCACTATTGATTTAGATGATTTTGAAATGTAATTCACTTTGTAGTTTTTTTTAATTTTTTTTGTTTGGAATAATTAAAGAATAGACTTTATACCTCTTTTTATACACTTTGCGCTTACTGAGGAGTATTAAATTTGCCATCGTTAAATTTCTTATTCGGTTTAATGCTTTAAAATTTGTTTGTAATTTAAAAAAAATATTGTAAGTTTGAAATAAATAATCCGTTAAAAAACTTAAAACACGTATGTATACCCAGCAAACAAATTAATAAAAAATATAACAGAAAATTTAATAAAATCAATATATAGTTTATTATAGAAATCTTTTGAGTTTATATTTACTTCGTTTAAAAAAATACTTGTCACATTGTTTCCTATAACACATACATATATTGTATCAACATAACTGCTGTATTCACCAGAAGTCCCAACTGTCGCTATTCATAATGCCATAATTTGCCAAAAAAAAAAAATTAAATTAATAAAAAGTATATTGGGCCAATTCAAAGTGGTTGCATATCAGTCATATTTGTACTATTTCATATTATTTTATGCACGCATAAAATTTTTGTTAGTAATTTCCATACAAAAAAAATAATAAGACTTTACACATTTGTTTCCTATGTATAAGAAATTGTTTATGTTATACTTTTAACCATACTGTCTCTCAGAGAGAATTTCTTCACTTCTCACCTCTCAGAGAGAATATTTTCTATTTTCTTCTTTCCTGTATACATACAATTTTTAACAGCGTCATCTCTTTGTCTTCTTTCTTGTATTAATACATAATTTGTTAACAAAAGGTGTTCAAAGTCACTAGTCATATTAATATGAATTATATGACATAGTACAATATGAGAGTCTACTTTGAATTGGCCCATAATTTTTAATGGTAAAATTTTAAAATCTTTTTTATTATTTTAAAAAATTGTGACATTATGACAATTTGTCACTTAGGACACCTTGTGAAATCAATAAATACATTTTCCTGTTTAGAATTTTCACTTTTATATCTATTTATTTAAAACTAATCGCATCAACGAAGAAAAAATTTACCACGCCCTCTTTACGTCAATCGAATCGAATGGGTTTTACGGACATTTTTTCTTAAATTTTTAAGTGGCACCCACCTTCTATACAAAATCAGTAGTTTTTGACGCATATCTAGAGTAATATAATACCTAAAGTCTACAAAATTCATGTCGAGTATTATACGAACAACTCGCATAGTTGAGCTTAAATGAGCTGAAAATAAATAATGGGCGTGGCTCCTTTAATATAAAGAAACATGTTTTGAAATAACTACAATAGAAAACTATTACATCTATAATCCTAAAACTTTGTGTTTTTTTTATTATCTCATTTGTCTTATTCCAACCAAAAATCGATACGATTGGAGCAGGAGAAATGATAAATTACGATAACTATAGATATATGACTTATTTTAGGAACATTAAATATTAGTGTTTTCAAAACTGGTATTTGACATTTAATTAAAGATTTTGCAATTCATTTCAATATTAAGAAAGGATAACCTGAGGGTGCGTGGTACCTCTTATTTAAAGAAAATATATTTTATGGCATATCTGCTGAACAGTAATAGACTTTCAATTCTGTGTAATTGGCTACTAGATTAGATCAGAGCAGAGGACGTGTGACTTTAACACCGTTACATTCTTTTTAAACGAATAAAAAATTTTATATTTCCCTTACACACACATACAAACACACACACACATACTTTCTTACTAAAATTTAAAAATTAAAAGTGCTTAATAAAAGACCCGTAAAATATATATTTTGTTTGTCAAATTCGGTGAAATAGTTTTAAATCAAGGCATTCTTATCTATTACAGAGTATTGATTTTTTAGATTATTTTTTTACTTCATTTTTTTCACCTAAGCTGTAAAATTAATTGGTAAAAAGAATAATACTCTCTTTCTAAAAATGTTTTACAAAAAAATTCTATCCGAACTACGATTACTTGCATATAGATAGATGTTGAAATTAATTTTCTATTTAGAGATCTATTTAGAGTCTCTGTATGTTGTTGGAAATTTTTGAACATATAACTAACTATAACTAAGACACCATTTAAAACGTTTTTGAAATAAATTTCAAATTCTGTCTTAATTTTTTGTATAAAAAGCTCCTTTTTCTTTATTACACCATCTAAAATTCTAAGGAATCTATTATTTGAAATGAATGTAAGAGAACGAATGACTCAATCTCGCATTTGTTTATTTAAAATAAAAAACTTTATATTTGCACACGCTCAAATAAGGATGAAGGTATGTTTGTGTGTAGGAAGAAACACGAATGTGTCAACCCAACCATCACAGTTTTGAAAAATATGTTTATTAAATGTGGTTAAATACAACAAATAATAAAAAAATATACATACAAGTATGTATTAGTATATATAAATATGTAGTTAAGTAAAACATACATACATATATACGCGCTTATCAATGATAAACGCCTAAAGTCACAGTCAGTAAGTCGGCTATTTACACACATTTTACACAGTTAGTCATTAAGCCAGCCGGCATCGGCTGACAAGAAATAAAAAACTTGTAAATTGAATGTGAATTTTGAGAGAAAGAAAATTAAGGTAGAATTTATTAAATGCTTTGGCGTTAACGCCGCTGTTAACACTTGGTTGATTAGTTGTTAATATTGACTCTTGCTCCATAAATTTAATATGGTAAAGATGAGTTTCAACTTATTTTTAGAAAAATTATTCGCGTGTGTGTGTTGTTATATGATTTTCCCTTTTTGTTTATATAAAAAAATAATGAAACTCAACATTTTTATGTTTGAAATGCTTTTTATTTAATAGTTAAATTTGGCTTAAAAGTATTTTTTTATTCAAATCTTACACGTAGTAGACCTTTTGTGCAATTTAAGAGGTTGTATATGAGATTGAAGAGTGTGTGAGCTTGTTAACGAAATCTTGTTTTGGTTGCAAAAAAGATCTAAAAATTTTGATTTTTCTTTAGTTGTACGATAGGGTTGCATTGTATGTGGGCATTCTATATTTCATTTTATGCTTTATTTTCGTTGTGACCATAGGTTAAGAAACATTGTGTTGGAGGATTCAGCGTATTTTTATTGATTTTTATAGATATGTATATGCTGGAAATAAAAAATAACTTCAAAAACGAAACGCGTGTGCTCCCGTATTAAAACTTGTGTTTGTTTTGATTAAGTTAAATTTAAGAGTAAAATACAGATATCAGACTATTTAAATTTGACAAAAAAAAAACAAATATTTATTACTTTTGTTTGTATATTTTAAATTTGTTTAAGATTTAATACTGTACTAATGTGATAATATTTGTTTATTTTATTTTAAAATGATGATGAATGTTAATAAATTATTGGTAAAAATATTTTAATTTTGTTTTTATTTTTAGGACGTGGAACGGAGTAGTGAGAAATTTTCCATTACTTAAGTTAATATGTAGAAGGAGTTCAAATATATAAAATTAATGTACGACATATTTGCATATGTACTTTAAATGGCAGCTTTTTTCATCAAATTCTTAAATTATTGAATTATGCTGCAAAAAATACTTTAAGTCAAAAAAGTTTTCTCCTTTTAATATTTTTTTTTTGTTGGTCGGAAAACTATTAGGGCTTAACTATAATACTGATGATTTAACATACAGTTAAAACTAAGGATAAATTAAGTTTTTGGTGTATGAATATATATAAAAAAATATACAAAACGCTTTTTCCGTACGAAGTTTGAGACCAGTTTCGATCTTTGCTTAAGGAAAATATGACATTTGACTGAAAGTTAAAGAATAGTTTTGTTAAGTGCATTATGGTGTAACACATACATATGTATTGGCTCATTTCCTTAAACCAGGTTATACACGTTATAAGGGTGTACCACATAATTTCCAAAATCAAAATCCCCAAATCCAAATCCCCAAACACAAAATCCCCAAATACAAAATCCTCATTTTCTGTGTAAAATACATTAAAATTAGGTTAAAAATCGCGCGCGGTTGTACGATAAATTCACAAATATGTAATAGGTATGTCATGAATATACTTGTGAATATATCATATATATTTTTTAAAATATTAATTTCAAACTGAACTACTTTTATAACGAAATATTTTTTTTCTTTATTGTTATATATTTTAGTTTAGTACTATTCATGATATACCTATTAAATATTTGTGAATTTATCGTACAATTTGTTTTGATTTTTAATTTCAGAAATAATGCCAAACACAAAATCCTCATTTTCTGTGTAAAATACATTAAAATTAGGTAATATCGTAAAAATTTGGGAATTTTGTATTTGGGGATTTTGTGACACTATCTCCAAAAAATGTGGGGATTTTGTATTTGGGGATTTGGTGTTTTGGGATTTTGTATTTATGGTTTTTTTGTTTTTTTCTTGGGGATTTTGTGTTTGGAGATTTTGATTTTGGAAATTATGTGGCACTCCCACGTTATAATTTGGGCTTCAGTTAAATTCTTTTAATTTTTGCCGAAATAAAGTTTAACTAATTTTGCATATTATATATTGTTTGCATAGTAAAGATATAAAAGTGGTGAATTTACAAAAAAAAAATAATTTCAAAAAGATTTTTTTTAAATAAATGAATTGTGTTGCAAAAAATTTCGTTCCATGAAATTATTGTTTGAAAGAAATAAAAGAATGCACCTTAAAAATATTTAAAATATGTTTTCATGTTAAAAAATAAATTCGTTCTTTTTTTTGAATTACAATAGCTCACCCTATATTGTATGTATAACAGAGATCGGTGTTCATATTGGACAGGTTAAAAAGTTACTGGGGTATTTACATTTATGAATACAAAAAAAAAACTTTTAACAGAGTAGATGCATTTTCATTTTATTATTTCATTGAGAAATTTTTATTTTGCATTTTCATTGAATTTACCAAAAAAATAAATATATTAGGTTAGAGTAAAAAAATTTAAATTTAATATTTATTTTGTCTTTAACAAACAATACGCAAACATACAATATAAATTTCTCTAAGTACAATCTAACAAATATGTTCTCATTTTTCAATGATCCTGTAAATTGTAGTTTTGGTAATCATTACGTATGATTAATAAATTTTAAATAAAAATTAATCATACGTCTAACATAAATTTCAGTACACAAAAAAAATGTTTAAATTCTTAACTCCGTTTTATTTATTAACATTGTCTTAGTTATATTAATTATAAATACTTAACGTTTGTCGAAATTTTAAGTTTCTAACATAAGCTGCAGCTTGTATAAACAATGTTAATACCTACATATTGTACATGTACTATATTAGTTAAATAATATTTTCAAATGTATTTGTACAAGTAAAACATTTTCATTACTACGTCACCAGGTTGAAATATAGAAAACAACGTAATACAATTTACAAAATAACTATATAGTATTAGTTAATGAAAACAATACATAAATACATACAAACATTCGAACAACAATAATGTGTATTTTGCGCATATACATATGTAAACAACTGTTTGTATATGTAGATATACGAGCACTATACACTTAAATAAAATGGTATACATGTGTGTTCGTATACATTATAATCAAACATATATCATATAGTTAGCTAACGAATGGAGTCTAAAAATAGAAACCAGCTTAAAAAGAAAATACTTTCTACAATGACATACTCTTGTATTTTCTGCCAGAAGGAGGAGCTTTGTTTTCGTACTAGCAAACACTTGTTATAAAAAAGCAATAAAGACTAGACTAAGCCTAGGAACACAAAAAAAATATTTTAGATTGTTTTGTCATTTGAGAAGTAGCATATTTTAGGATTAGGAAAAGTAAACCGATAGACTTAACACTTTTAATAATAAAAAAAAAAAAAATTTATGAAAAATTTCATTTCTCTTTGTATTTTGGGTAAAATGTCAAGTGTGTACTTTTTTCCTTACAAAAAAAAAAAAAAAAAAAAAAACAAGTAAGAGTGCTATATTCGGCCGTGCCGAATCTTATATACCCTTCACAACGTGTAGTCATGCAATAACAATAGTTTGTATCACCATTCATGAAATATGTACATACATATAAAAAACATACAAATATAAAAACATCTCATTGTAAAATTATAAATTTACGTATGTATGTTCAAAAACAATAAAAAAAAAATTTAAAAAAAAATTTTTAAAAAATATAAAAAAAAAATTTAAAAAAAAATAATTAAAATATATATAATAAATATAAAAAAAAATAAAAAAAAAATTTAAAAAAAATTAAAAAAAAAATTTTTTTTTGGCTCAGCTGGGATTCGATGCCACGTTTTCTCTAACCAGTATACACGTTTGTATGTACGTATGTTGTTGTTGTAATGTTGTTTTTGTGAAAAAAATCGAGGTGGTTGTGGGTTTTTGCTCATATCTCAGTTGTTTATGTACCGATGTTTCTGATTTTCAATACCGATCTACTCCCGAATATTTCTGATATTTTAATACCTCACCCGGGTCCAAGCAATGTCGGGGGGCTTCAAAAAGTTGATTTCAACATACACACGGATAGACGGTCAGACGGACAGGCTGACAGAGCTTAATCGATTCCCCTATTCATAAGCTTTCAGAAAATATATACTTTATGGGGTCGGGAATGAAAATTGTAGAAATTTCACACGGAATGACAAACCTATATATACCCTTTTTCACTGTGTGAAGGGTATAAAAACAACGTGCATAATAGCAATACAATATATTTAGGAAAAATATGAAAAATTTGTGCCAAGCCACTAAGCACTTTCTTTACAATAAAATAAAAAAATACCAAAATTTTTTTTGATACAAAAATTTTCTTTTCAAAAATATAGTTATCACATTAAATATCTGATAAAAACACTTTCTAAAATCGAAAACTAAAAATTTTTAAATCTAGACAGTTTATCAAACCTTGACAAAACAAAAGTCGCTAAGAAAAATGTTCATGAAAAATGTTCGGAAAAATATGAAAAGTTTTTGGAAACTAGAAAATTAAAAAAAAAAATTCATTACAGATGTATAATTTTTTTTATTATTTGTTTAATATGTATTCTCAAAAAAAAAAAAAAAAAATAAAAAGGATAACTTAAAAATATAACTTTCTAACGAAACAAATAAAAACCTGCTTAAAAATTATATTTCCTAAAAATCACCTACTAATTAGAAATTGTGTCTTAAATTTAAAAAAAAAAAACAATTTCCGGTGGCAAAATGAATTTATTTTAAATTATTTTTCTTAAAATTTCAAACATCCTTTGGATATTTGTATATGAATGTGTAGGGAATTTTCGTTTATGTCTAACATTCACCTAACATTTCCATTAAAATTATACACACTTACTCATCATTACTTTTTAACACCTTCTTTTGTTGTAGGAAACTCAACAAGATAAAAAAAAAATGGGTTCCATTTCAAACTCTGTAGTAGGATAAAAGCTTTATCACATTTTTCTTTCTACTTGTAATAATAAGAAAATATAACATATTTTCACGTAGTATAAAACAGCATATACTTGATACATGTTCAAATATGTGTCGTAGTTATTGTTTATTTTTTTTTTACTAAATGCAACGACCTACGCAATTTTTGTTATTCACAGAAAAGCACACACACACAGAATACCCGCACAGGAAATTTCTTTCTTTTTTTTTTTTGGAAAGGAAAGTAGAACTAAAAGAAGAGTATGTGGTACGTGTATAAAAAACGAAATAAAGTTAATCTCAAATCCATGCTGCCAGATAATATAAATTTTCATAAATTTTTTTTTAGTTTTTAAAACTTAAGTATTTAGACAAATGGTTTCTTAAATTAAATGACTTACAATAAAAAAATCATTGCTTTATTTTATTTAAACTAATATTTTTTTTTAAATTTTTAATCAGGCTTGAGTTCGTATTATCATTCTTTATTTTTACAAAGAATTTTTTTTTAATTGTGATAAATGAAAGAATAAATCTGAAAAATTATATTTTTACCGACACTAGCCGAGTGGAATGCATTTTCGAAACCAGCTACGATTTCATCATTAGCACTCTCTGATCGGTGGTTACATTTTGGTTGTAAATATCATCTATTTAACTCCCAGGACTTAAGTTGATTGAATTCGATAACTACTTTTAGTTTTCCTTTTTCATATTTTTTACCACAATGAGTTAGATTGAAATTTTTAACCAAACAGCAACCCTTTTACTTTTGTTTGTTATTATCTTTCATTTATCACTATTTTTATTTTATTTATTTAGTGAAATTATTTTGTTTAGTATAATCAATCACTTTTTATTATTTAAGCATACATTTTTATCTTATAATTAACATTATTTCAATTTAAATGATATAAAAAATTAAAATTAAAAAATACACTACGATTTGTTCAAACAGAAGGATATAAAAATTGCCAAATCTGGCAACCAGAAGTTTGTAGTTATTAATTGTAAATAAATTAAATTGTATGACATAGTTATAACGTACCAGCGACACAAACTTGTGTTTTGTGTGTAGGTTAATTCATTACAACACTACACTACTCTAGCGTTGCCACTGAAAAACTAATCCCACTTAAGTTTTCCCAAAAATCTACGTAAATACAACTAGTCAAAAAATATTTTGTAATTTACTTCTGTAAAAAAAAACATGTGTTAAGACATCTGACAAAATGCGCTCTATTTTCTTCTGTCAAAACATGTGACATCAGCCGTTGGCAGAAATCTCTGCTGCTGCAAAGCAGTCAGCGTAAAAGTAAAATTTTGACAGACATGCAGATTTACATATGTCTCACAAATTTTAAAGTCAGATGTAAAAAAAATGCCGTGTATTATAGCCTTAAGCAGTAAACTAGGGAAATATCTGTTACGTTACCTAATCTTTCCGTAATCATCATGGCATCTCTTATATTTTAAAGGTTAAATTTATCAAGAAAAACAAATAATTTTTTGTTATTTTTGTTGGTGTTTAAAAGTTTTTAATTTAAAGTATTGCCATCTTACTCATTGCTTAAACTTTTTCACATTTTTATTTGTATTTTGTCTGTTAAAAAATATCAAAACTTTTTAGACTACTTTGCTTTATTCTTTAAACTTTTTTTTTAAATATTATTTTTCAAATTTACTAAAACTTGATTCAGCCAAATAAGTGAACAAAAATCTTCCAAAATAAATTTGTCTGCATTATAAAAAGAACAACAATGCTATACAGTACACCAACATTAACTTTATTAGACTTTCTCTCTTTAACCCTCCAAAAATAGTATGAATGTGTCTCATTTAGCGCTAAAATTTATCTATTAAATACGTTATTTTTCCATTTTTAATTACACATGTACTTGTACTTCTAATTCTGTATCACTTGTATATAGTGTTGCCGAAATAATGATTCAATTTTACACAGGCGAAAATACAAAATCATCTTATTTGTTTCTGCAAACGATGTACATAAAAAACGTATACTGAATTCATGTCATAATGTTCTAGGATTTCACAATAGTTTAAGAAAAAATTTTGTTGCTTTTTAAGTAAAAACTGTCCTAAAATAGTACTACTGTATATGGTATGTTTATTGTGCTGTCATAATTATTCAGAAAACTACAGTTTAGAAACTGCTTAGCCTAGCTGTCTGTGATATTTGTAAGCCACCCTTCCAAAGTCCGTTAAAAAGATCTGTTATCAAAATTTTTGCTTATCGATAATATGTTTATCTTATTATTATTTTGAATTTCAACTTGTTAAAAACAACTTTCCACAACTTTCGAAATGTCGAATAAGAAGAAAATTAATTATAATTTAAAAAAAGACTTAACAACCTAAAAAAATTCATTAAAGTCTGAAAAGATATTGAACTTCTGACTATCGAATATGTGTGAAATAATTTTGAAATAGTATTGTATATAAAATGTCTATCCAAAAATTATTAGAAAATAATGAAGAAAAAAGGCAACACTGCTCGCATGACTTGTATGTACGTATTAGATTAGACATTATATTGTGGACAGTATGTCTTATATTAATTTTAATTAGTAATAATTAGTTTTTGGAAAAAGTGTGTAGAATACTGACATAATAATTTTTTTGTGTAGGTTTTTTCTTTGAACAAATTAAAATATTTACTTTTTTATTGTTAAACTAATTGGGGGTCTGACTAACACAAAGACGAACATTCGTCATAAAATAAATAGGTAAACGAGTGTATACTTATGCATTAATGTTTTTTTTTAAGAAAAATAGGTTAAAGAAATTATTGTTATTTATTTTTATTTATACTGCTATTACTTACTTTAATGATTTATATTATAAGAAATATAGAAACGAGCTTTCAAAGAATAATGTTAATTGAATAGAAAAATTAAAGTGTAGTAAACAAAGCTTGTAATTTTTTTATAATTTAAAATTTTCATGTATAATATTTAGCTAAAAAAATATTTTCTCACAACCATATTTTATTTCTATTAAAATTGCCTCAACAAGAATCATAAATGAAATTTGTTTAACTACTCAGCTAAATAAAGTACTGAAAGTACTAGGAAACACTGTTGGTAAAAGTGGCACGATCGTGCCATTTTTGGCACTATTAGTTGTTTAATGGCACCATGGCACGCTCAATAAAATTTTGGCACTTTTTCAAAAAATTATAAAAATATAATTTTACTTACTTTTGAAGTAATATATTTTTAATATATTAATAAATAAATAAATTCTTTTTCTCCATGTTGTAAATACTACTAAAAACTGCTACGATGACACAAAATCACCTTTCAGAAAGTATTAGTTCAAAATAAATGACATCTTACATATTCAGGGTGGATTTAATCAGACGACTGCACAGGAAAGATAATTTTGAACTCTCTTTTTTATATTCACCACCAAAAATATAGTGGAGGTATATTAATTTTATCATTACGTTTGTAATACATCGAAATATCCATTTAAGACCCATAAAGTATATATATTCTGAATTGGGGTTTCATTTTAGCTATGTCCGTGTGCCTGTCCGTTTGTTTCTCATTCTCAAAAAACATTACATATTAAATTCATATCTATGTATTTAATAAATAATAATATTTTTATATAATTTATCTGTATATTTTGTTTAAAAATTGAAGTTTGAAAATTTTTTGTGTGTAGTCAATTCATCTTATTAAAATGTATTAATATAACACAAAATAAATAAATGGATTTAATTTTGTTAAATAGACATGTGTATACATATACATATGTATTTGCTATGGCACTTTTTAATATATTTTGGCACTTTCTAGCTAAAATTTTGGCACAAGACTGAAATTCCCATATACCATCACTGCTTTGAAACAGTTCTTCACTACTTACAATTTGACATCCAAACCCACTATTTTAATACGGCGATGTCATTGGAGGCAAGTATTTACCGCGCTCGCTTACAAATAGGGACTTAAATAAGTACATACCACCCTTGCTTACAAACAGGGACTCGTGTAAGTACATATTACGGTCGCTTATAAATAGGCACTTAAATAAGTATTAACTTTTATAGTAATATATAAGTACTTTATTTTAATAACCTAAATAGCCCATTATTATTATGGACTACCAGAAGTCGTTCGGTTCTTCTAAGGACAAAAATTCGTTTAGATTATTCTGCGATACGTTAATTTGAAATTTAACAATCTGTGAAAATCTATGTCACCACTTTTTTAATGAAATGCTTTGACGCTGTTGTCAAAAAAATTATTACTTATACCCTAAACGTGTTAAACTGAATGAGAATTATAAAAAGTTATGTATTCCCAGCAAAAAAAATTGGAAGTAGTGCAAAGCGAATTACATTTACAAGACTTTTAAATCAATTGTGTAAAAGCATTAATTATAAATGATTTCCTAACTGCTAAATAATTTGTCATAAATGATGTGCTTAAAATTGAATGCAACATCATACAAAATATCTTAAAGAATTCATGTAAACAAACAAAATCAACTCATGGAATATCCGATGCTTTTCACCAAATATGCATTAGTTCCATGCACTTATTTGAAGGGAGTGCAGATCATAAATATATTCATGTAAACAAATGATCTGCAATGACACGCTAATGTTAAAATCATTAGTGTTTTCACTTAAATTTAATCACTTCGTCACCAGTTGAACCCCTGCAAATTCACTTTTTTTTCATAGATTTTTTGCTGGGTTTAAATGGCTTTAAGCAAATTTCGCAGCAATAAATTGTATTGTGTGTGTATCTAAGCAAATGTCTAAAAATAAGTACTAATGAATCAGATTATAAATCAAGTCATTACTAAAATACTTCTTAGTAAGACAAACTATGTAATAGTCATTGAAAAGTATGTTGGTTAGTAAGAGCAAGTCATGACCTAGTTTTTGCTGGGTACTTGTCGAAAATCTTCTATAAAGAGAATTTTTTTTAAGCATTTTATAGAAAAGTGAATTTATAAAGAGTTTTAAATAAAAAGTATATTGAAATATTTCAGTTCATAGAGAACTTTTTTGAAATGATTGACTTTAAAACTTATGTTTTTTAATTATATTAAATATTAACTTCCATATTTAATAAATTTTTAAGTATATCAAAGGTTTATTAAACAATATTTACATACAAAATTTGTTTTTTACCTCTTTGGTAAATTTTTTTATTATTTCTATAGCCATTAAAATGTTGCAAATAAACGCTTTACTCATTTATTTTATCTATTATTTATTATCTATAACAAGTATTAGTAATATTAGCTGTTATATATATTATTAAATATTTCGATATAACTACATACATTATTTATTTTCTTTAAATATATTTTCAAAAATCTTTATAAAATTCAATATACTTTCTTTAAAGAGCCTTAAGCTTATGATTTAGGTTTGGCAAAAAACGAAAAACGTTTTCTATTTGCAAAGGTGATTTTGAAAAAGTTGAACTTGATATAAAAATGCACCTTGCTACTTTCACCCACATTCTTCTATACTATAAAAAAGTGCAAAATTATTTAGGAAACTCAAAAAAAGCTTATGTGAATGTTAAAAATAGATAACAGCATAGTGGCGCCAACAAAATAATATTTATATACATATAGAAATGCTAAAATTAGTGTAATACAAATACAAAAAGAAGCTTTTTATAAAAACACGTTTACAATAATAAAAAACATAATAACTAAAAACATCGAGTTTATTTAAGCTAAAAGTGAGACCGAGAGAACTGAAAAAGGAACAAACAAACATTTATACAAATACATAAACAGTCATTGTGTATACATATGTATGTACGTATATACCCACATACACAGTTAAAATTATGAATTACAAAAATACTCCCTCTCCTTGTTATTGCATATATTATTTATCATACCAAAATAACAAACAAAGTAATCATAACAATTTGAAATTACGTCAATTCATTTTCGTTCTTGTTCTTATCATGTCATCCAAATAATAAAAATAAACATTTTAGGCTTGTAATGTTAGTAAATATTTAAGAATATAAATTGTTTTATATAAAAAATACACATAAAAAAAAGAGAACAATTCGATATGAAATAAAAAAAATTGATCTTTGCAACAATAAATTATACAGTTTTAACATTTACGTTTGTTATTTAAATGTAATGCCATTATATGATGCCATCTTTATTGAAGCATTGAGAGTGCATTAGAAAGTAAATAAGAAAATATCATGGTAGGTCAACACTTCGCCACTTGTTTATGCAACAAGGAAATTTTTATTGTTGGTTGCATCGTGTGTTGTTTGGACAGTCAGGCGGCGCTCAAGGCCTCGAAGGGACATTATGTCAAATCTAGGCTAGTTAAGAAGTGCAGGGTAGCACTCTATAGAATCATTAGCCTCTGGAATGTCAGATTGTGTTAGGTACCAGGGCACAATGGCAATGAAATTGCTGACGAACTTGCACGCGGTGGATCAGCACTGGTTTCGACGTGCGAAGAGGACATGGTGAGGCTTCCGATAGGTTACTATCTTGGGCATATTTTATGGCGTGGAGGAACAGAAGGGACTGAAGGTCAAGGCCTTTATGGCCCGAATTAAACTCAGCGGACTCTACGTTACTTCTGGGCCTGGATAGGCTATGTCTGAGGGCCACTATTGGAGTTTTAATAGGACACTTTTCTGTAAGAGCTAGGATTAGTAGATTAAATCGCGAAACTACAGATTATTGTAGAATGTGTGAGGATGAGGAGAAGCTAGAGACTGTAAAACACATTGTCTGTAACTGACCGAGGCTACAGAATCATAGGTTTAAGTGGACGATTCCACCAAGAGTTGGATGATGTTTCGGAGTGCAAACTGGGGAATATCATCGAAATCAATGGGTCCCGTAGGGAATCTGTATTTCTTTCTTCTATTTTATTTCCTACTAACTATTTCTTATTTTTATCTACTTCAGATACTTTCTCTCTCGCTCTTTCTAATCAATCCTCTATCTTTCTTGCATAAAGGGAAACACCATATTGGTCTTCGAGTATGGGTGTTCGAGGTGGCTTTTGCTTCCTGCATCCCCTTTTCCTACCTACCAACCTACATAGTGTGTTGAAATGTTTATGGTTTTAATTCTTGTTGCATTGAAGCTTTCAAAAATATTAAAATATTTTAATATTTTCTGGTTGCGTTGATATTGGTTGCATAGTGTAAATCATTGTTTATTTTTTCTAATTTAATTTATTGAAACCCAGCGAATATGCAAGATTTGGTGAATCGTAAAAAAATTAAATAAGCTGAAGAAAAAATAAAATGTCGTTTGACATGTGGAACGCTGATTATATCAAATGTGTTACTTCTTAATTTTTTAACTCAAATACAAAACAAAAAGTTCGTGTTGCATTTATGGTTTAGTTGTTGGTTGCACACAACACAATATTTATTATGGTACGCAAAAAAATTTAAAATTTTATCTCTTCTGAAGCAAACATAATGCAAGTCTGTGCATATTTCTGTTCTCTTCCCCTTCTCTAGCATACAGAGAAAGCATCTTATCCATAAGACTTGCACAATGAGAATTGCGAAAAATATTTTAATCCATTACCTCAATTAAATAAATTTCTCAGTAGCCCTAGCGATTTTTAAACAACAGTTTTTTTTTTGTAAATTTTGAATAACAAAATAAAAAGATAAACAATATTTACAACTATAAACTGAATATCAACAATAAGCTTAACAACTCTAGCCGATTGAAATGAATTTTCAGATATGGCTTTATTTTCAGCACTCTTTAGATAAGAACTACAAGGTGTGTGAAAATATCATCTATTAAAACAACATTTCAGTAAAATTTAAAACATAAAATTTATCTTATTTAGTAAGAACGAAATTTATCAACATCTGTTTTTTCTCTATTTTTTGATACGTCACTACAACTATTTTAGTGTTTACCTTCAGCCGAAGATGGCGTTAAAGCAATTTGCAAGAATACATGCTGATTAACAAAATGTTGGTTGTTGAACAATGTTTTTATTTTACAGCTTGCCCTGTGTTTTTATTATCTTTTTTGATATTTAATTTTAATTTTTTATTTATTAAATTTATATCATTGTTGTTCTAACGAATTCAGTTTTGTGTGTTTTTTACTAAGATTTCAGGACAACAAAAAAAATCATTTTATTTTGTTACTCTACTGTATTTAACTAACGCATATACTGATTATTTATTATTTTTAAACCAATCAAGATATGCTTGAACTGTATGCTAGACCAATAAAAGTTTAAAAAAGAAGAATAAAAAATTGTAACCGATCACCTTAGATCAACGACGATTTATAGGTTTAATGTGATATTAGCAGATTACCTTAAAACAACGAGTTATCTGACACCAGCCGAGTAGAATGCAATTTCTGAGTTCACCTCAAATCGGTAGTTGTAAAATTCATAATTCGTTGTTTTTTTAAATTATGAGGTTTTCGATTATGTTATGATTATATTAGTATCAAATTTAATATGTTTTAATAATTAAAAAATAAGAATTTTCAGCATACCTATAACAAAATCTCGTAAGATCAACTTTTATAAGGTCAACCCGAAACACGCACACATTAACTATGGAGTTCCTATTTACGGATAACTTTGCTGAGCAGAACGTGGCAGCTAATAAATAATGAAAATGTTTACATAAAAATCTCGCTGCCTTCACATATGTTTTCACATTTATGAGTGTAGTTATGCACGGATTCGTTCTTATCAATCACATACAGTTATAACTTGTTTACGAAACTGCTTAACAGAAAAAGAAAAAATGATAAAATAAATGTGCATTAGTATAATTTAATATATTTATGCGTGTATAAAAGTGAGATTAGCCGAATACTAACAAACAATTTCGTATTATTTCACATACGATACTATCCAATATAAAGTTGGAATTTGTTCTAGGGAAAAATAAAAACGTTTCAATCCCATAAAACATACATCTTGAGTACATTTCGTTGCTTTTTTTAGTATGAAATTATAATATTATTGTAAGAAAAAATATGGCAGTCCTTTTTAGAAAAAAAGAATAGAAATTCTTACAAAAAGTGTCTTCAAAGTAGCCACTTTGATGGCTCCAAAAAAGTGTTGGTGTTGTAATTATTAGCAGATAAATTTTAATATTATCTGCCACCAATTGTTGGGTATGCAATAATTTTTAGAATAGTGTTTTAGCCGTATGAAGATATTATTCCCCTTATCCAGTCCTTACTATTTTTGGTTTTAATTAGAAAATTGTTATTAAAAAAAGTTTATATTAAATAGAGGTTAGTTTTCTAGAAATTTAATTAAATTTATTTTCTGTTTGATGGGGTCACTACGTCCTCTGCTCTTATTCTCTCAATTTTGCGCCTGAAAGAGGAAACTATTATAGTAGCCAATTACACATAATTTAAGGCCTATAACAATTACAGTTCAGCAGATGTGCCACAAATTTTTTTTTTCTTTTCGTAAAAGGTATCATGTTCCTGCATTTGATCCTACCTATTATCGGAATAAATTTTAACATTTTTATTAAAATGTCCAATACCAGAATTAAAAGCACTAATATTTGTTGTTCCTAAAATAATTCATATAATGGGGAATATTACTTCCCCTACTCCGTTCGTAACGATTTTTGGTTGGAATCGGAGATAAAGAGATAAAAGTAAAAAAAGAACATTTTTAATATTATAGATTAAAAAGTTTTATAGATATTTTCTTTATATTGATGGTGCCACGCCTATTATTCTTTTCTTGCTTTTTTTAAGTTTATTTTAACTATGCAAGTTGTTAACATAGTACTCGACACGAATTTCGAAGACTTTAGGTTTAACAGGACTCTGGTTATGCGGTAAAAATATTAATTTTGTATGGGAGATGGGTGCCACAACCACTTAAAATTGTAAGAAAAAATTTTCGTAGCAACTATTCTTGAGCTTCATAGACTACTTAGAAAAAATTATTAAAAAAAATAATTATTTTAAAAAGTCTAGCTTGTCTTCAATTTTTAATGAATCAAAAAAGTGGGCATGGTCGATTTTTCTTTCCGTTAAAACCTACAAAATTATCGAAATCAGTGTAGCCGTTCTTAAGTGATGAGATTACCTATGAATGACATTAAATTTTTGTTTATTTGTTAATCAAAAACAATTTTTCTAAATGGTGTCTTGCTCTACTATTCTTCTAAAATTAAAATTTTTTGTCAAAATGTCGTTTGAATTAAATAGAATATTATAATCAGAATAAGGCACTTTCACAAAATGTTTTTAAAATATCAAGAGCATTTTAAAAATAAAATTAAAACCTTTTTATACCCTTTACCTGTGGTGCACAAGGGTATATATAGCTTTGTCATTCCGTTTGTAATTTCTACAATTTTCATTTCCGACCCCATAAAGCATATATTTTCTGAAAGCTTATGAATAGAGGAGTCGATTAAGCCCTGACCGTCTGTCCGTCTGCCCGTCTGTCCGTGTGTTGGTTGAAATCAACTTTTAGAAGCAACTATATGTTCCTCAGATCTCTATATGGTATCAATCTCTTGGAAATATTCAGGATTGAATCGCTATTGAAATTCAGCACAATCGCCCAATAACTTTCTGAAATATGAGCAAAAAACCACGACCACCTCGTTTTTTTACACATTTACAACAACAACATACATACATAAATATATGTAAAAACCATACAAAAAAAGAAAAAATTACAAAAAGAAAAAATATTAAAAATAAAAAAAAATAATAAAAAAAATTACAAAAAAAAAATTTTAAAATAATTAAAAAATTTTTTTAAATTTTTTAAAAAAATTAAAAAAAAAATATAAAAAAAAATAATAACAAAATATAAATAATATATTAAATCAAATAAAATTTTTTTGGCTCAGCTGGGATTCGATGCCACATTTATTCTACCCAGTATATACATATGTACGTATTTGATATGAGATGAATGGTGATAAGATAAGATTCGGCACGGCCGAATATAGCACTGTTACTTGTTAAAAATTTCATTTTTATTGCTTTCAACTTGAATACTCTTAATGTATTTTATTGGTTTTTGTTTTGGTATAAGTTTGTGGTTCCGTTTGTACTTATTTAATTTATTTAAGTAAATAAATTTACTGTTTTTCTTTCCTTTTTTTGGTTTTGTTTTGAACTTTTCTTATTACTTCATTTCAATTTAGCTGTAGGACATTTGTATAAGAAATATGTATGCAGACAAACAAGTATACAACGTGATTTATTTAGTAAATTACATGTTATAGAAATTTAATAAACAAACTTTTATATTTTGAAAAAAAATGAACAAATAGGTCATTTTACATAAAAAACAAAAAAAAAAAACATTTGACCTAAAAAGAAAAAAATAACTGTTGTACTAACACAGATATGTCTGGAAATGTTTAATGCATGGACATGAAAATATCGTTTAAATGTGTTAATTTTATTCATAGCAAAACAGTAACAGCCAATAAAGCAAACAAAATTCGACGGAATTTATTACTTGAATTAAACAGTTTCAATCGAAGTAAAAAAAGATATTTTTATGTTCGTAAATATTTATATAAGTATATAATTTTTAACAAATAAATATTTGAATTAAGTAAAACCGCTTCAGGCTCTACCGTATTTTACTTTATAGCACAATATATGAAATTATTCAGACCAATTTTTATTACGATTTCAAACTAAAATTTTTTTCTTTTAGTTCGGGAATATTTTAATTTTTAATTGTGAGCAAATGACTATTAAAATTTAATAATTCCCAGCAAAAAAAGACATGCAAAAGAAATAGTGAATGCATGAGTTCAACCAATGATGAAATGGTTCAATTTATGTGAAACATGCATGATTTTTACATGAACGTGTTATTAGAGAGCATGTGTTTATATGAATATATAATCAAAATTCACTTCATTCTAATAGATACCTAGAACGCATGCATAGCAGATAAAAAGCCATGTTTCATGAGTTAATAATGTAAGTTTACATGAATTGTTTAAGATATTTTGCGTGAATTTTAAAGCACATCATTGATGGTTAATTATTTTGGATTTGAAGAAGGCCTTCTTCATGCCTCCTCTTGCACTTATGAATTAGAAGTCATGAAAAATGTTATTCACATCGAACTGGCGCAGAAATTTTTTTGCTGGGTTAGAAAAGCATTTTTAACACTAATATTGTAAAAATTATGCTCAATCGAGGCATATTTATTCATCAGGTAATTGCAGTTCGAAGAGAATTTTTTTTTTATATTTTTTACAAATGAAGTTTGACATTTGAAATAAACTAGAAAAGAGAGAAAATTATTTTTTATTTATGCATTTTGACAGCTGAAGAAGCTGAAATAAGTGATGAAAAAAATAATCAGCTGACGAATCAAGAGTACCTGATGAATAAATATACCTTGTGATCAATTTAATGAAAACTCCATAGACGGGCTAATATTTCTTGCAAATATCATTTTATGTGACGTCTGAACAATATAAATAAACTCAAATTTATAATTAAGTATACGACACAATCCCAGCAAAATAACACATTACAAAATATTGAGCTGAAAGTAGTAAAAAACAGTTCTTCACTACTTACAATTTGGCATCTAAACCCACTATTTTAACACGGCAATGTCGTTGGAGGCAAGTATTTACCACGCTCGCTTACAAATAGGGACTTAAATAAGTACTTTCCACCCTTGCTTTCAAATAGATATATAAGTACTAGATTTTAATAATCTAAAGAACCCATTACTATTATGGACTTACAGAAGTCGTTCGGTTCTTCTAAGGACGAAAAATCGGTTAGATTATTCTACGATACGTTAATTTGAAATTTAACAATCAGTGAAAATCTATAAGTCATCAGCTCTTTAATGAAGTGCTTTGCCCCTGTTGTAAAAATATTTATTACATATACCCTAAGCGTGTTAAACTAAATGAGAATTACAAAAAGTAATATATTTATTCGAATGGCTTCACGCAAATTTTGCAACAAGAAATTGTATTGTGAGTGTATCTAAGCAAATGTCTAAAAATAAGTACTAATGTATCACATTATAAATCTAGTAATTACTAAAATACTTCTTAGCAAGACAGACGATATGTAATTGTCATTGAAAAGTATGTTGTTTAGTTAGAGCAAATCATTACCTAGTTTTTGCTGGGATGTTGTAACAAATACAAATTTTAAAGTTTTTAATATTTTTTATCAGCAGTTGTTTTTTGTATTGAGCTTGAGATAACTTTCTTTTATAAAAAATAGTTTTAATTTTATTTCCCGATATTTCGCTACCACATTGGGTAGCTTCTTCAGGGAAAGTTCTTACAATTTTCAACAATTAACAATTAAAATATTAGAATTGTTCAAAAAACTAATTTTTTTTTAACAATTTGAGATCGAAAACATTCATTTATCATTTACCTAATATTTTAAATAAACATTTTAATTTTATAAAATTGTTGAGCAAAACAAAACAAACTGGTGTAACTTTCAATCGAAGTATTGCCACAATATTTTTTGAGCAAACCACTTTTTTTAACCAAAATATATAAAGTAGACCATATTAAAGTAGTGCGGCATTTTATGGTTAGTTTATTTGTTTGTCAAAAGCCTGTATATTTAAATAATTGTTTATGTCTGCGTGTATGTGAATAAACAACAGCTCATAACTTTTATAATTCTCAGGTAAAGTGGGTGAAATTGTTAAAATATTTGTAAATATTTTGCTAAATAAAGTAGGATTTTTTTTACTGTAATTACATGTGTATGTATTAAAGCAGTGACCAGCCAATGCAGCATAAATAGCGATTAAAATTTACATTTTAAAAGCGTTTACAATAATCACAATTGGATCAATTACACAAAAAACCAATTTAAAGTTTTTTACTAAGTAAACTTAAATTAAACAGGAACTTAAAAGATCTTATAATTATAATTCTCATTTGGTTTATTTTACTATCTACTTAATAGAGCCAAATTATAGTCACCAAAGTGGAGTTGGATTATAATTCGAGTTTCACTACTGTAAGAACTCTGGAAATCGCCTTACACTTTTAGCTGTACTTAAAACTAACAGAGTGTTCATAATAAGAGTGTTCAGAGTGCCGAAGTATTCTTACATGCGTATTATTAAACAGTAATTATTATTGATGCCTCATCTATTTACAGTCGTAGTAAATGGATTCGGATTGATATTCAAATTGTACCACTGCACGAGTTTTACCCCAATACTACCTCTATCAGTTAGTCTTAGCCGAGTGTAAGAGCTAAAGCGTATTATATACCTCCATCTTTCATGTGAGAGATGTTGTCGTGACGCTTTTCGGTCGACAAAGTCTCATTCATTTTACGGTACCAAAAAATACGGCAAAAAGACTCATAGTAAGGCTGATTACATTCTAACTATTTTGTATTCAAGAGTTATTCGAGTTACATGGCAAGTTTGAGTATCACAACTATTTGCAAACAATAATATTTTGTAATTTAATTTTTGTCAACTGCTGCTAAAAACCAGTAACTACTGAAAGTAAATTACGTTTGCAAAAGCACTGTCAATAAAACATGGGCCATATCGACGGTATTTTCAAACAATCTCAGTTTGTTGTTTAATTTTCTTTTATTTGTTTTTTGAGCCAAAACAATAAAATCAACAAAATGTCTTCATTTTAATAAAAATATGGTAAAATAGTTGCGTGTCTCAACAAAAGGCCATATTTATGATGTTAATTTGCATGAAAACTCTCGTTACATCGGAATTCTGCTTCATCATTTATATTTATATCCTTCACAAGAGAGTGTAAAAGGGTTTATATACGTATGCGTTATGCGTTTGAAATTTTAACAGTGTTTTTTTGCGTTCCCATAATGTATGTATATGCTTAATACTTACAGATAGAGAAGTCGATTAAGCTATTTCCGTCTGTCCGTCCGTGTGAGCATTGAAATCAACTTTGTGAAGCCCTCACATATCCCACTGACTTGTAAATAGTATCAATTTATTAAAAATGCTTTTGAGAATCTTAATATTAAAAATAGGCAATTTCGATACATTAATAAGGAGATATGAGTAAAAACCACATATGCCTCTGATCTACTAAGCAAAGTTTATTTTTTTCTGCACCCAGAGAACTTGTTGAATGTCACTTTAAGATATGGATATAAGAAATGAAAAATATTGGTGTAATCGGTCCATTACCGGCAAAGATATTAGCAAAAATATTACCTTTTTATAGGGATTACAGCAGCAAAATTTGATTAAATTAACAATAAAATTAAGCGTTCGCTGATGCATACATATATGCTTATAATAGTACAAAATGGTGTGGGTTTGTGTCGTAGTTGTTATATTTTTGTTTTTGCTTATCCATATACACAAAAGTATGTAATGTAGACTTCGGCAGCCGTATTGCTGAAATTACGAAGATTTTACGTTTATTCACTGCACGTCGCACGAACATGATCACACAAAACAAGTATGCATGTATATCATGACATTTCATGAATGGTCATAATACCTACATATGTACATTATTGTGCAGGGTATTATAAGAATCGACACGGCCGAATATATCACTTTTACATGTTAACTTTAAAAGAAGAAAAATAATTTATGAAGGAAAAACTAAAAAAAAAAAATTTACAAATAAAAATGTAGTGAATATGAAAATCAGGTCCGGTTATTCATTATCTTCTAATAAGCTCTTTTATATGGTATCTCTTACTCAGTCTTTCGTATTTCATTTATTTCATAAAGTGAAAGTCACAAAACCTTATTTAATTGTCTTGCTGCTTAATATTTAAAGAATATTTGTTAAGGTATTTTGCCACCTTTTAGCGTGCATGTAACTGTGGACTATCATTTTAGTAGGAATTGTTAATGTGAAGCATAGAAGGCAACAATTATGTGCATATGAAAGAAACTGTTTTTAAGTTTTCTTTTTCGTTTGTAATTAAATTAGTGACGGCCATATGGCTTATGTTTTTCTTTTCCATATTTATCATTATTATTAATAATTAAGTAAAAGTTTTATCTAATATATTACGAGCAAATGTGTTTTTTTCTTTTTTTTCTTGTTTTTTGCCACATAAAAGCGCCTAACATCAAGTTGTGTTTATGTTAGATGACACAGTAGTGACAAGTTTTATTATGTTCAGAATAATTATTGTAAACAAAAGGTTTTATTTATTAAGAAAGAATAACTCCATTAGTATATTAGAATAAGATACAATATAATATAGTAATATTATTGTGACGTTAAGATTTCATTAACAGCAAAAAAAAAATATTTTAAATGTTTTAATACAATTTGTTTATTTGAAAATTTTTTAAAATTTATAATGTATAATAAATACATATGAAAATTCTTGTTTTATTAAATATTTAATGTCAATTTGTTTCCTTTTGTAAATATTAACACTGTCAGTTAATTTTGTTAAATAAATAGAAAACTACAGGATATAATGTCTTGTGTCTTTCTTTACTGTCATTAATTTATATGTTTTTATTTTCTTTTTTTATTATAGCTTCATAATTTTATTATTTTATATGCGTATTAGTATTTCATCATAAAGTTATCAATAAAAAATTGGCAGGAAATATGAGCGTGAGCAAAAGTAAAAATCTTTTCAAAAAAACATCCTTCATTATTAGACTGTCACAAAAAAAGTCTCACGCTGCTCTTCATTTATTAACAACATTGTTACAGGCTCAACTTATCTATACTTTTTTTATTCTATGATTCATGCTGTCAGGCCATGGTGATGCTAAAGCTACAATGCTAATCAATTGAATTATTATAGACAAAAAGAAGAAGTAGACTACACTTAACAGTAATTTACAAAAAGTCCTTTAAAAAAGCTAACCGTATAAAAAAGAGCACAAATTTTAGAAAATGATAAAAAAAAATTTAAAAGGAAAAAGTTTCTATTAGGAAACTGATAAAAAAAAAACACTTAACAACATTATTGTATATCAAAGAAAAGTAACAGCTTGAAAATAATTTCCGTTCTAAGAAGAAGACAAAATGATTGCAGTTGTTGTTGTTGTTGCTTATAAAGGATACAACAACAAATAAAAATTTACAAATTGAACAACATGGAAAAGTAGTGTTATAAAAGTGAGGAATCGTAATAAAAATTGTTGTAAAGAAAAACTAAAATTGTATTTTTTTTTATACCAAACGGTAAAATATGCGAATCCGCCAAATAATCAATATCATTACTAAACTTTCAACCTTTAATTCAATATGTTTCTTAATTTTACAAACATTAGTACTAAGACAATTGGTTAAATAACAATTTTAAATTTTTTTTATAATTTTTAACTAAAATCTTGTTAAATAATTACAAACAAAAAGTTAAGTATGTTTTATTACTTTGTTTGTCAATCGATTTTAGCAAACAAGAGTGCTATATTTTGCCGTGCTGAATCTTATAGTACTCTTCACCTACATTATGGTAGGTTAAATTACCATTTATGGCATGTTATCATGTGCAGACATACTTTTTGTGTGTGATCATTTTCGTGCGACGTACAGTCAATAAACAAAAACTTTGTTATTTCAGTTATGTTATGTTTTTTCCGTCACATAACATTTCTTCTTATCATTGTCTTTTTTGACTGCAAAAACGACCGTTGTCTTTAAAAAATTGAGAATATTGAGTTGTGACGTTATTGCTTTTAGTGTGCATTATTTTAAGCATAAATAATATAACAACTACAATAAAAACCCACACAGTTTGTACCATCATTATTATTATTTCACGTGAGGCAATACTGGTTTATGCTAATAAAGCGGCAACTATTGAGGCGTTTGACCCTAACGTTCGAAAAGAGAATTGGATGTTTAGAAAGCGCTTCATCAAGAATAGCCGTTTATGCAATAACAAATGGATGCAGTCGTAAAAATAGGATCAGTGATAAAAAAACAGGAACAAAAAAAGAACTTACAAAAGCTTAATTACATACCAGCATTTTTAGAAGTCGATCCATTTGACCGTAATCTACACGCAAAGAAAAAATATGGTTGTGGTAACCATAATCGAAGAGCAACATACTATGATTGAATTGTATGATTATGTTTAAAATAATAATGGTTACCAGTTATCATTATTATGTTTAATTTAAGCATCAATCAATAATCATATACATATATGACTACCATTAAAATCGACAATCTTTGCTTTTTTACAGCAAATTATTGTCTTTTGCTGTAACATACACATATTTATTGTACTTACCAATTTAATTGCAATTTTTTACCAATATTTTTTTACATTTTCTCGTTTATTTTTAAATTTTCTTTAATTTTTCAAAATTTTTGTTCCTTTTTTTGACATCTCAAACTTTTAAAATAATAAAAATTTATTTAGCAAGAAGAAAAATTATTATTAAAAAAAATCATAGCTTGATTTTTTTGTAATCATTCTGTTGTCTCACTTATTATTTAGTGATTATTTTTAATTTTTAATGATTTTGAATACAATATTATTTTTGTCAAATTAATTTTTTTAAATCATACTATTTTTAAATGATAACCATTTTGAAATTTTTACGAAAAGTAATCATTAAATGATACAATTTAAACAAATGCTTGATAATCGTGACAAAATATACGATAAAATGAAACAAAAAAAACTATTACTTGTTTTCGACAACCAAATATTGTTTTAGAAAAAATAATATGACCGTCGTGATCATGTCGTAACCATGGTTTTTCTTTGCGTGTAGTTGTAAATTTGACTATACTCTCTGTTTTGATTTTTTAAACCAAATACAAAAACACTCTTTGCAATAAAAATAATTAGCAACAATGTTGACTCAACATGCATTACTTTGCTTTTTGTTTTTTGCTGCGTTAAAGCAACTTAAAACGCTTATAACTAATAAAATATTGAATAAATTTTAATAAGATTATGATTGAGCAGGAAAATTCCTTATGGTATATTTATTTTAATTAAAATCATATGTTTAACGAGAGCGAAAACTGCGCAACAAAAAATCGCCTGGCCTATATATGTTTATGTATGTGTGGCAGTACATTGCTAATTAGCCAATTAATGTAGGGTATAATGTTATTAAAAACGTTTTTCCTCTTATTCTTTAGCATTTAATAAATTGTTGCTACACAACAACCCCAAGCTAAACTAAAGTAAAAATCGCATTTTTTTTAATCTTTTACTAATTGAAATCGGCTTAAATAAATCATCCGCACAAACACATACACAAATTACTCATAATAAAGTATTAATTTAGTTTTATTTCGTATCCTGCTAGAACAGAACGTAAATAAAAAAGTGGAAAATTAATGGTTTGTAAGTGGTTGTACAAATATTCACACGTTAACCCTTTTAGTAAAGTCAGTGCTGCAATAGTACTAACAAAATGTAGACATCAGTAACATCATCTAACCATCCACAGTTTTCTTAACTACAAACGCTGTCAAGACTATAGAAACCTAATTAAAATAAATGCACTAGAAAACTATATATTAAAGGAAAATTTCAGTAAATCTTAACAAGTAGAAATTGTAGAAATTACTTTAAATCACTAATTTATTAGTTAAATGTTAAAATTGTTGAGATGCTAAGAGGTATCCAGCTAGGCCATCACCAACCAATTCTTAAGAAACTTGTAAACAATCAAATGCGTAGTTATTTGTATTATTAAATTAACAAGGCAAAAGATAAATGGAAAAAGAAAATACATATTTTGCTATTTCATAAATATTAGAAAAATTATATAAAAAAAAAACAAAAAAAAGAAAATAATAATGGGGTTATGTTGCCAGTAAACAACAGATGACAAGGATGTAAAATACATTTTTATTATATCCCCTTTAACACGTGTTAAAGGTCTATTTAAACAATTTAAAACAATTGCAATATTGTCACGGTTGCATCTAAAACACTACTTAGTTTGTATAACAGTTTTTATTTTAATTGGAACAAGCATTTATGCAATTATGAAAACGTGATAAAACATACACAATTTGCTGTAAGGTTTTTAATGAAAAGGAAAAGTGTGTACAAGAGATTGTCATGGAAAAAATATTAAACAAGTTAAATAGTAAATTGTGTAAATATATAGAAATTTAAGTTGTTTTTAAATGCGATATTTGTAGATTTTTATAGACAATTTATGGGGAATTTTATATTAAGGGAGAAATAGACGAAAATTTTCTATAAAAATTTAAATTACAGAAACTAAATAAAAATTTATTGAAAAATATTTTTTAAATAAAACATCTAATGCAACACTTTTGAAATATTAAAGAAAATATGGAAATTTTTTTCGCGAATAAGACACATGTTGAACTTAACAGCAATTTTATATAAAAACATTAAATTTATATAAAAAAAGAATAGTGCGTGAAAATTGGCAGTCTCCGGTTTTAAGAACCTTCAATACTTCAAACTTTTGTAAAAGTGTACAGATATTAATGAAAATTTTACTTGTGGAAACCTTTGATCAAAGACAAAGAAAAAATATTCTTACAATGTTTTGAAAATTCAACTAGGGAATTTCGACGCCAGAACATAATTGTCAATGGCGAGATCTACATAACAATGTTGACCAATTTGTTTTTGCTTAAGCAATTTAAAAGACATGTAATTGCAAGCGAATGGAAAACACCACTATTGTGATTTTCTTTGAGCGAACAAAAATCGTGCAATTTAATACCTTGAAGCTAGATATATTCAAGGCAACATTAGTGGAAACATGGGTTTCTTTCTCAACGAAATTATACAGCAAAACAGTAAGCCTCAACACATATGATGGAACATACGTGGAACATGCTTATGTTTATACTAATGTTACTTCGTGTGTAGCTACACAAGCTAGCACTAGAATGGTCTCAAAGTAAAAAAAATTCAAGCCATCGCTCAAATCCAGATTTATCTAAATAGAAATCTATAACTACGTGATACCGTACGAAACCACGGCGAATATATTAACGATGACATCGTCTTGCACAAGACACAAATATGTCTTTCAAATAATATACAAAATACACATTGAGCACATTATTTATTTAAACATATACTTTAGATTGAATATATAAAACCTTTTTTAAAAACGAGAATATGTAAAAATTTTGTTATTATAAAATTTTTTTTTAAACCTGTCATTTGAAAAATTTATTAAAAAATTAATTTATTTAAAAACTAGCTTTTTCCCGCGACTTCGTCTGCGTAGTTATCGGGATAAAAGGTAGACTTAGTATTAACAACAAAAATAAAAATATTTACAACACAAACAACCCGTTTAGGATGTGTTATGATGAGCTTGCCAACGACTTCGCGTTATTATCGCGATTATTATATTATATGTTATAGCCTATGTGTAAATCTAGGTTGTTATCTATCTATGTGCCGAATTTCATTTAGTTCCGTTCAGCCGTTTTTGCGTGATTGTGTAACAAATATCCAAGCATCCAAACATACAAACATACAAACATCACATCACATTTATTATATTAGTAGGATATTCATTAGGCCTAAAAATTGCATTCAACAAGTGTTTATAGGGGATTTCGAAAGTGGTAAACAATATTGGTGTATATAAACCTTAATTAACTATTCGTCGCAATATGTAGAGTAAGAAAAAGAAAGTAAATTGCGCCTCAGAGCCTTTTACGTCAATGCATAGCGCTACTTATTCTAACACTTGAATAAAAATAACAAACGAAAGCGTCAATAAAACCACACGCACGGATACAACAACAGAAATGCCGACTGACAAACTACATTAGTACAAGTGGTTGAATAACGATGACAATAACAGCAACTAAATACAGCAATCATAAAGATATTCATGTTATTTTTTTTTTTTTTTATCTCAATTTTATTCTATTTATAAAGCAGTGTGTGAAATGTGCTCAATAGGCGTTTAAGTTTTGTAACTGTTAAAGGACCCACTTAACAACAAAAGGAATAAAGTAAAATAAACACTTGTATTGGCTCTGTCCAATTCAAACATTTAAGCCATATCGACATTTTACAAAATTTTAAAACAATGCTGAATTATTTAGCTTTATCTTTGTTCTTTCTTTTGTAATTTTTACAATATTGATTGCCGACTTCATAAAGTATATATTTTCTGAAAGCTTGTGACTAAGGGAGTCGATTGAGAAATGTTTGTTTGTCCGTGTGTTGGTTGAAATTAATTGTTAGAATCCCCAAAACGTTTCACTATAATATAAATGATATTATTCTCTTATAAATATTCGGCAATGAATTGCTATTGGAATCAATCACAATCGCTTCATAACTTTCTAAGATATGAGCAAATAAACAGAAAATTAACATTTTTCAGCCCTATGATAACTTATAGCCATATATGTTACTATATAGAGATATAATGTGCCCCAAGCAATATTCGTAAAACTTTTTGGACAAATAGGCAAATATTTAAAAAAAATTTTTAATCTTTCAAGTTTAAAACTTTCTAAATAATTTTTGGATAACTTGTAGGCACAATAGTATAAGTCGTAGTCTCGATAATTATTTTTGAGAGAAAACTAACAAATCTGGTTTGAAATGAACTGGGATAGATGTACAATTGCTTCGGTGTTTTTTTCTTAAATTTCTAAGCGAAAATAATTTTTTTTTAGCTTCTAGATAACGAAAAGAGTATGGATACTGTAATATATTATATATATAGTTATAAGAATATATGAAATAAAAGTCAGTTCTGTTACATCATTATACGCGTGCGTTTTATAATACTACAGATACCACATAAAAGGCCTTAAGTAGCGAAATATAATGCAATTAAAATATTCAAAATCCATAATAGCAGCCACTTCATTCCGATTATATATGGGTTAAATTTAAATTAAAAAATGTACCTATTCGGTACATCAAATGAGAGGGTTTAACTAATAAAATATCGTAAAAAATTAAAAAAGTGCAAGATCCCAGATGTCGTCTAAAACAAAATGAGATTTTTTTTCATAACCGCTTTATTATGGGTATCAAATTAAAGAGCTTGACTATTGGAATACAGCAATTTAAAATAACGCAAAATGGCGTGTAACATTGAGGGCCATTTTTACAACTTGCCTTTAGTTAAAGGCAGGATTTTGCCGGATCGATAAATGGCTTTGCATTATAAATCCCTCGTTTATTATTTTTTTTATCTATAAAATATTATTATTGTTAACAATAAATTATTTCAGGCACAAAAAATCCTACCTTTAACTAAAGGCAAGTTGTAATAATAGCCCTGAATCTAACTCTTACTTATTTTACTTTTAAATGTGTCATCATTGCAATCCTAGTTTCTTTTTTTAAGTGTATCGAAATGCCTTTTTAAAGATATGGTTATAAAACTCATTCAAGTTGTTTCATTCAAGACGTTTAAATAATAAAAAGACTGTGTTTGCATTTTTTTAGTTACGATTTTTTTGATTCCGAATTGCTTTAGCCCTTTTAGCTAATTTTCAATACCATAGTACGTGTCAAAATTGTAAACATTTTGGGTGAAATTATCCTTCTAAGGACTATAGAAATTTCGTAAGCAGTACATATTTTTTTTCGCATGCATATGTGAGTAAGTCTAAAGATATTATATTAAAAAATGCAATGATGTATGGAAGAAAAGCAAAAATTATTGCTTGCTTTTGTGGGGGGTGGCAATATGGTGTAATCTTTTGCAATTTAACGTTTATAATGCATGATTTTTGTTCGCAATGAGCCAATTCTGCTTTATTTTAATGCTCTTAACACAACAAAATTCAATCGTTTGTCTTACTCACTTGCACTTTTGGTAGCCTTATTGTTAATTTTTTTTTTTTGCTAGAAATCTGTAAAAAATTAATTTTATTCTGTTTAGTAGTTTAAGAAGTTTTTTTATATATTAAAATAATTAAAAAGAAATATATCGTTCTATTACTGGGACAATGCCTAAAACTGCAGGGTAGTTCTTATTTTAATTCACTTAGTAAAAGGAAATATTTAAAGCTCTAGGCTTCTGCCTCTAAGTAAAACTACAGCAATTATTGCTGTACAAAATATGTAAGTGTGTAAAACATGGGTAGGAAAACCACAGGTTCTTATTGAAAATAGTGGTTATTAAATTAAAAAGTAAATATTAGTTCTTCTCCTTTAATACAAAATGGACATCATATGTACACTTACATATTTGGTTTTTTTTATAATATTTGCCTTTAAACGAAAATGTGCTTACACTGTATAAAGCTTTAATACTTAATATGAACAAAAAACAAAAAGTAAGAATGTTATATTCGGCCGTGCCGAATCTGATAATACCCTTCACCAATATGTACGTAGGTATAGTAAACACATTGTAGCTTAGCCTAGATTTAATTTTGTTTTACTATTTTCGTTGTGATTTATGATTTTGGATCCGCCATTTTGTTTAGAAGGCCATTTCGGATTTTAACTTTTTCATAGTTTACTATATTCTATTGGTAAAGCCCTTATATTTGATACCCATCTTGTGGGGGTTGAAGGGGCATATCATAGTAATTACTATTTTTGACCCATATATCCGCCATTTTATTTCGGACACCATCTTAGATTAAAACTTTTTCAATATTTACTGTATTCCATTGGCTAAGTCCTTTTGTTTGATTCAAATTTTTTGGGGGTTTTAAAATAGGCACATTTTTAATTTGACCCATATATAAATTAATTGTGTGCCATTTTGTAGGGGCGTCAATACACACACAGACGGGTAGACGGACATGGCTCAATTGACTTCCCTAGTTATAAACTTTAAGGATAAGCATTCGGAAATAAATATTGTAGAAATTAAAAACGGCATGACAAAGCTATATATACCCTTGGCACCATAGGTAAAGGGTATAAAAAGTAAAAATTTAACAAATAAAAGAAATTGTACATCAGGCATATTAGCTAATGATACAGGTTAATCATCTTTAAAGACTTGTTCTACATTTTAAGCAAATTCTTTGTTGTTAGATTTTTTTAAAATTCGCCCCACGCTGACTTTTGGCCTGATCTGTGTAAGTGATTTTTAAATACCTATTTCCATTTTCTGTTCTATTCTTTAGTTAAACGCTCTAGTGGTAACAACAAAAATGATGCCCATCTTAACAACAACTCACCGGCTGCAATGATGAACAAAAAATCAAGCCCTGAAATAGTACCAGCTTCCTATACAGCTCCACCAAAACCCAAATCCTTTATGCCTCAATTGCAACAGCAAATACAAAGACAAGATGGTAATGAATTAAATTTAAATAAAAATACAATGGAAAAGAATAATGACCTTATCAGCTCCGCCATTGCAGCTGGGCTGACTGCTGCTGCCGTAGAAGCCGCTGCGGTAGCTGCCAACCAACACGAACTCGAACAGCTGAGGAAACAACATCAATTGTATGCTGATGATGGAGACGATGAACAAACATCAGCGGTCATTAATAAACGTGGCATAAATACCCAACAGTTTCCCTATCGTAGTGGTTCTTTATCATCTCCAGCCAGTCTGGGTTGGGGTAATGTTGCTAATGTTAATAATGATTTTAATAGTGGTGGTTACTACAACCCATACGGTAGTTTCGATGCCGTATCAGCTGTTGGCAATGACGTGCCCCAAGGTACCTGGGCTGATGAGTTGGATCCCGGTAATGTGGTTTATACAGATATTGACGATTATGCTCCTATAGCAAAGGGTAAGTGATCGCATTGTTATTAAAGCTATTGTATTAACTGTATTATTCTTTTATATTTAGCTTCAATTTATAGAAACAAGGCTTATGACAATTTACAAAATATTTTAAATTCCGAATCTTACTTGGATGCAGTACCCTTAACATACAATAATGGTCGATATTATGGCTCCGGTTTAGATACTGATCGTAGCAAGAGAGCTTACAAGGTTTTTAATCAATTGGCTAGTAAATTTCCCGATATGAGGTAAATATTTAAGAAATTAGAGCACTTTATTTTAAAAATAGTTTTTAATATCATTAATGGTCATAGACCCTTTATTAATTTTTCCTACTCGCTGATCATATATATAAAATAAATGAGAAACAATTAAATTAATTTTTTAAATAAGAGGTCTAAAATGAATATGTTGATGTTTCACAAACAAAATATCAAATGAATATATCCCCAGACTATATTTTGGTGGCGGGTATAAAATTATTACATTGATTTGAATCAACAATATTAAAAGTTGATAACGACTTCCTTAAACGTTTAATTTTTAAAAATTCTCAATATTTTAAAAGACCAAATGTTAAGTATACCTTAGAAAAAAATCACCTGCTTACTTTCTAAAAACTGAATCACTTCTCATACCTAAGAACTTTGCATTGGCGTCATGTGCTTGAAAAGTGGTACAATTTTGTTTGCGTATTACTGTCGTATTTATTAAAAATATTTAAGATTTATTAAAGGCTTATTTGAACAATTTCTGTACATCTGTTAAATAAGCTTTTAATAAGCCTAAAATATTTTTTTTAAATACAGCCATTAATATATAAAGAAGAAATTATTACAAAAATTTATATTTAAAAAATATACAAAAATAAATAAAATTGTAAATCAGGACACCAACAATTTAGAAAAAAGAAAATAGTAGAAAATCAAATATACTACAAACAAAAATCATTACTGAAATCAAAGAAATCTGAAATTTAGTAAAAAAAAGTTTTATTTTTTTCTTAATGTTTTAGTTTTAGATAAATATTGACCTGCATACAATTTACCAAAAAAATTTAATTTATTGAAAATGTTAAACAAAATCTTTAAATATTGAAAATGTTGAAAAAAATTTCGGTTTATGAACATTTTTCGATAAATTTCTGTTTATACTACAAATTATGGAAATTTTGATCCTTTATGTAGAATTTGTCAAAATTGTGACAATTTATTTGTCTACATTGAGCTTAATAAAATTCTCAACGAAGTAAAGAGAGATATTATTTTACAACATAATTTTGTATCTTGTTTATAAAATTTTGTTTTCTTCAAAACCTGAACTAACATACATTTAAAAAAGTTTTTGTTATGATATACTATTATATGCATTGTACGTCTTTAGGAATTTTATCTATAGACATAAATAAAAAACTTTTTAAAGAAATTTCTTTTTACACATAATAAAATTTTATTTTGCTAGTGAAGTCTTTTTTATTGCTAAATTAATTTTAATTAATTTTAATAAAAACAATTTAAATTTCGAATTTTAAATTATTTTATTTTTGCAAGCAATTGTAAATTTAAAAAAAACGCCTTTTCTATTTAACCATAATTTTTCTTTTACATTTAGATTAAAACGCGATACCAAATTGACCCCAGCCGATATGTTAGCCTTAGTAGCTTTAGTGGAGGCCGGTGAACGTGCTCGCAAAGATTCAGATGTCGATGAAGGCTTCACCTATCCCTCGGAAAACTATGCACCCAAAACATATGGCCTTAATAACAATTACAATACAGCTAGCAATGTCTATGATTATCCCTCAATGCCACAAGTAGATGAAAATTTAGATTACAACAATAATGGCTGGTTTGAACCCCATTCAATGGTAGACTACTATGGTATGCCCATAAATATGGATGCAATGACCAAATATGAAATACCCAGAGAAACTCTTAGAGAAAATAAATACAGTGATGGATTTCCCTTAAGTGCTAATGGTTATCGTAAGTAAATTTGTTAAAAACAAACAATACAAAACTATATTATTGACAGACAGGTACTGACAGGCCAGATGATTATTATTATTATTTTTTTTAGTATAAACGAAACTCAGACTATATACAAAAAAAAACTTTTTAAAACAAAATATGTCAAAATATGACCATTTTTTCCAAGCTGTTATTAACTTATATTATTATACTATGACCTAAAACAAGCAAAAAAAAATCAATAATAATATTATAAAAATCCTTTTAAATAAATATTTATTTAAACTTTTTATTTAAATTTATTCTGGCTAAAGTAATTATTCCAAAATTATTTAATTTTTTTAAAAATATTTTTCTTTGAATTAAATAGGAAAACTGCACTTCAAGACAGATTGAATAATTGACATTAAATAAATAAAATTATATAAATATTTCTTTCATATTTTGTAGGTTATAATAACAAACGTTTTATGGTGGCCAAAAAGAAAAGATCAATTGCTAAACCTTCAATACCTTACAAGCCCCAATCACTCTTTTAAGATTAAGCATAATAAAAAATTCAACATAAACATCAATTACTGAATTTGTTTTAGGTGAAAAATTCTTCTGAACAGAAGTTGTCGTCTAATTAAAAGCAGAAGAATACAAATTAAAACAAATAAAACAATAACTTTGTAAGCTACCACATACATACATACCGAAAATAAAAACTAAATGCATACTTAAATTTAAAATAAAACTTAATAAAACTTTTTGCCCCCAGAAAGTATTTTTGTTTAACACTAAATTATTTTTTACAAATTAAATACTTTACGATTTTTTTAATAAGTATTTTTTCGTCAAATTTTATCACTATATATTATATTTAAGGTGCAATTGATGTCAATGCATTTATGTAAAATATATATCAAATATAAAAAAAAAATAAATATAAATATAAACTATTTGCTATATACATATGTACGATAACTAAAAAATAACTACTTACATACATACATACTTACAAAAATAAGTGTATGTATGTATAAAAATGTTAACTAAATAAATGTAATACATACTGTTATTATACTATAAATGTAATGTCAAGCAGTCTGATAAATAATTTGATTAAAACACAAAGATGACTTGTTTTCAAGATGTATGAATTTGTAAGGCAATTATATTTTTATCCTTAAAATATTTTTTTTAAAATTGCACATTTTTGTAAAGCACTTGAAAACGTTTTGTCTCTTTTTGCGCAAATATGTAATATCTTAAATATATAAGTATCATCATTTACACTACTACAAAAACTGCATACATGCATACAAAATGAATTTTTGTATCAGACATGTTAAAATCTTAATTCATTTTAGCTATAAAATTGGTAAAAAGAACACAAAAAACCGTTTTAAGTTTGCTTTGGGTTATTTAAACTAGGTTTAAGTAAAATAACACATACGCCAGCCAATTACTCTTCTTTCACTCACATATGTCATTCACCTGAAACTGATGTGTTAAAGAGGGAATTGATTTCTTTTCAATAACTTAATTTTTAGCTAGCATAAAATATATAACAATTTCATATCAATTTATTTAATAAAAATTTTTTATATATAACCTCTGTTTATTTAAAATATTTAATACATATACATTTATAATTTTTTTGTTATCTGTTCATAAAAATATTGTAATAAACTACCTTCTTATACAACGGTACAAATTCTCTCTTTATAGCCAATTTTTCATTAATGTTTTTTATTAAAAAATTAATTCGTACTTTGTAAAAGATGTTTTATACTTAATAAAAAATTTTTGAAAGTTTTTTTTTTAATAAATTATATATTTTTTTCTAATTTGAATGTATTTTAACATGTATAGAATTTTTTTTATTATTTTCCAATTTTTAAAATTTTTTGAAAAATTGTTTTTAATGAAAACTATCTGATAGTTTTTTTATAATGAAAAAAGCTTTAAAAAATTTTAATTCTTAAAAAGTTATCATTTAATAGAATTTTTTTTTAAAGTTATAAAACATTAAAACAATTTTAAAAAAATCTTTTTTCAATAGTTTTTTAGTTTTTTAATATTTTTTTAATTAAAAAAATTTAGGAACATTTTCCAAAAATTTAAATTAATTAAAAAAAAAATATTTTTTTGTTAGAATATTTTCAAAGTAAAATACAAAAAATTTACGAGCTTGATAAGTGTTTTTTTTTTTTTAATGCCCAAAGACAAATTTTGTATGAAATTTTTTTTTATAAGAAAAAAAAACTTTTCATTTTACAGTTGCATAGAACAAGAATTAAGCTCCATATTTAAAGCAGAGAGAAGAAAATTGAGTTACAATCTCTAAAAGCTGCCAGATGTGCGAATTTTGTTTAATCACATTGGCGGGTACCAATTTGGTTACTTAAAATTCATTTAATTTTAGATATTTATCTAAAGTTTAGTTTATTATTTTTATTTATTTAAAGTTAAACTTACATTTTTGAAAAAGTGCTTTAATTTGAGTAGACAATTTTGATTTCAGTATATCTTAATTTGAAATTGTATTCTATTTTAGGCTTCTATCTTTTTTTAAGTTCTTTTTTTAATTTTGATTTCAATCGTCTGGCATACCCTGATCTTTTTTTCATGTTTTATACAAAAACTTCTTGTATTGTAAATTATTTTAAACTAAAATCATTATTGGAAAATTTTAAATAATAAATAAAATAATAAAAATTTAAAATAGATTATTTTATGTATTTATGTAATATTAATAATTATTAATTTAAATGAAAAAAAAAAGAAAACTAAGTGGCTCATCGCATTATATTTTATGAAAACATAATTGATTGTGAAAAGTTATTTTAAAAAAAATATGAATTATACATAAACAAATTTTAAACATGACTGTTTTTCGGAATTTATTAAATTAAAAAAAATATATATATTATACATTACTATATTATACTATACATAAAATACTATATATATATATATATATAAAATATATATAAAATATACACAAATATTAAATAAATATTAATTTTAAAAATTTATTTAAAGTCAGGAAATATTATATATCTTTTCCTACAAAATTTCAAATAAAACAATGCGAATACTTTAAATTATTATATCATATGTATGTATATCTACATACAAAAGTACGTACATAAAAAAAAAACCTAAACATATGTACATATGTGTATACATACATACTTATATATGTGTCCAATTAAAATACTATGTTTAAACAAATAAACAAAAAGATTATTTAAGTAAATTGCAGATTAAAAAGAAAAAAATAAACAGACTCAGCATGAAAAAATTTATTTTAGCAAAACTTTTACATACAGACATGAATGCATACATATATACATAAACACATACGTACATATATGCATAGATACACACATGTAAATCATATAGACATTTAAATAAACAAAAACTTTACTTCAATGTCTTTCTTCATATTTATTGACCATAGACATACATACATAATATTATTTAAATACACTATTTACTATTTTTAAAATATATGTACATACATAGACAATTGGAAAAGTACTTTTTGTGATTTTTTTAACAAAAAAAAAAATTATTTTCATAATTTGAATGTTTCGTTTTTTTGCCTTATTTTACAAATTTAATTTTCAATAAAAACAAACTACAAAAACAAACTAAAAACAAAATTGTTTTTTTAAGTTTATTTTCTCTATATTTCTGCTATGAAATCAATAGACATTCAATTAAGATTGAATTTGAATAAATCGAACCGAGTGCAAGGCGCTGTGATTTTTTTATCGGTTAATTGTGGCAAATTGGCATAAATCTACACGATCTTATTGGTTAATTTACAAAATCTTCGCAGAAGATAACCAAATTTTAAAATTGTGCATAAAGAATGCTTTTTCTATTATTGTGTTCACAGTGTAACAAGTAGTGGAGTCAAGCTGGAGCCACGTTAAAAACTATTTGGAAGAAAGTTGGTTGGAAAGTTTTGCTTTGCCCAGGCCTTGCCCCATCATATGGGCTCAAATTATCAGCAGTACTTTTGGCGCGAAATCCTTATTTGGCAAAAAAAAAATGAGAAAAGGTCACACCTACCAATGGTCAATACTTTGAATAAATTTATATTTTACAAATGTTTATCAATAAAAGTTTAAAATGTAAAAAAAAATCCTCAGTTTTTAGTTATATGTACATCCAATGTTAAATTAAAAGTAATTGCAATTTTAAATGCAACTTGCGAAATTGCCAAATCCACTTGCTTTACAGAAAACATTTTAAAATGTCGTCATCACTTATGTTAAAAAAAGAAACAAGTAAGAGCGCCAATCACAATTTCGTTTGCGTAGCCGGGCACGTCATATACATCGCTTAACATTCTACAATGTCAAATAGTTCAAAAATGTGAGTAATACTTATGAATGTATGGATGTATGCATGTGAGTAAAAATATATTGAACGCGAGCGGTATGCTATTCATTGATTTATATTTTTCAAATCCATAATGCAATAATTTACAATTCTGTGGCAATAAGGAAAAACTGCTGATGTCGGTTTTAATGGTTTTTCAGGAGAGGAAAAGAAATTGTTCGTTGAAAAAATTTATAAAATAAGTTTTTACGTCTGAGGGTAGTTAAAAAGTGCAGCATTGCTATAAAGTTATTATCTCAATTTGGGGATCCTGTCGACTTAAGAAGTTATACCTTTACGGTATAGAATTAATATTATCAGTTCCAAAGCAGTATTTAACGTTTTTTTGATCTAAATAGTTTGTCTTTTAAAAATATTGTATTGTATATCAGGTTTTACTTTTAATGACAACCATGATGATTTGTTGTAAATTTGATTATTAAAAATTTTTTTAAAAAAAGTAAAACTTTCCTCCAAAAATCTGATTACAGAATAAATCGTCTGCTCTCACACTGTTTCTAATGTTATTAAACAGTATTAGAATAATTTGGCCATTGATAGGAAACCATGTTCGGGAAGAAAAAAGGTCTACATGATATTGGGAAGGCTTAGAAAATTGAAAGCATATTGAAAAGAGTTTCAAACACATCTGGTAGAAAAGCAGCCTAGTTATCACAGTGCTCTTACTATTTGGTGCAAATATTTAAGGCCAATGCAAGCCTGAAAACATTTTAAGTACAAAAACTTTCCAAACAGGAATGTTGCAAAAAATTTATAAGACAAAAATAAATCACGGAAAATTAAATCAAATTTCGTACAAAAATCGTAATAATGGACGACGAAACGTATGTACTAGCAGATTTGCGCAGCTTCCGAGTCAAAACTTTTATGTTATTAATGCTCTAGGAAATGCCAAAGACAAGCAGACAAAAATTTCCTAAAAAATTTTTGGTATAGCAAGCTATATGCAGTTACGGCAAAAGAAGCAAGTCACTTGTTACAGTAAGCTCTATAAATACCCAAATATACAACAAAGAATATTTGCCAGATAGCTTTATAGCTTTTATAAGAGTGAACAATGTGTCCACATATTTTTCGCCCGATTTGATATTATGTCACTCTATTAAGAAAGCTTTGGAATGTAACCAATACAATAAACTACTTTTTGTATCAATAGAGAGCAATTTGCAATTATACCAGAGCTAAGACCAGTGGATATCTTGTGAAAAGAAAATCAAAGAGCACAAAAAATTTGCTCTTCAATTTTGGTAAGCTTATACTGTTCCAAAAAATCACTGAATAAACTATTAAGTCTCTAATAGTTACCAAAAATATTCTCCGAGTTCATAAGTACTGGTAAAAACTATAAAAGTTATATTTGTGTATGATCTGTGTTATATTATTAATTTAAAAAAATCAAAACTCAATTAAAAACAATTTTCAAGATTTTGATTTTTTCATATGTTAAGATGTTTTCGATCTCACTCCTTATTTAGAAAAGTGCAATTTTACAAATAACAAAATTTCAATTGAATAAACAAATTTACAAATTGAAGTAGATATATTCGTAATTTAATTGAAAAAATTTGAATTGATTTACTTCCCCTAAACTTATTTTATATTTTAATAATATTTGAAATGCATTTCTTTTATATACATATAAATGAATGTTTTTAGTTCATCAATTATAACGTTCATATGTTTGTGCATATGTATATATGGGATACACATTAATTAATTTCAAGCTATAAAAGAATCATTAAACAGTAATAAATATTTGTGGCTTTTTATTTACTTTTTAAATTAAATTGTTTAACAATTGATAGACAGACTCATTTCAACCCCATTCGATCTCTTTGAAACTCACTCATCAACACTTTTAAAGGAAAAAAAATAAACACAAACATTAAATAACAATTTTTGGGAATTGAAATGACACCAAACCATAACAATTTTCAATAAGAAACTCCATTAAATGTTTTTGTATTTGGTTTATAATGCTGATTTTTCGAACAAAATTTTTTTCAGTGATGAAGCTCATTTCTCACACGGTGGTTACTTCAACAAGCATTCGGAAAATGCGACTATTTGATGTGCATTATGGTCGGGAGCTGTCATTGGGCCTTATTTTTTGAAAATGGCGCTGAAAGTCACGTTTGAAACGCCACTTTTGTTCTTCAATTGTTTAACGATCTATATTCTTAAATGGCAAACCTTTCTAAACAAATGACACTTCAGATGACAAACAATTAACCGCTAACAGCGCTGCCAGACCGGCGGTTTTGAATAACAGTTAACATACATTTATTTATGCAACAATCATATGTTTTATTCATACATATGAACACATGTATCTAGCAACAATAAAGTTTTAATTTACAATATCAGAATATATCTAAAGCTGGATTCACCCATAAAATAATTTTTTTTTATATTAAGTTTGATGTTTTACTTTTGAGAGAGAGAGAGAGAGAGAGATTATTTTGTTCAGAAAGTTTTTTCTTGAATTGGTTTAATTTTAATTCTTGTTCAGAAGAAACTGAATTGGGTTGCCACTTTTGTTCAATATTTACATGAAAATTGAATTTGGTTGCCACATCACACAGTGTCAGTACATTTATTATACAAAAATTGTTTTTGTCGAAAATTAACAATTAAATTGGAATTCAATGAATATATTGCTCAAAAATTAATATGTAGAAGAATTAAAAAAACCAGGAAGAGAATGTTTGTATGTCATGAGCAATAGTGCATACAAAAATAATTATTTAAACCAGGGTTTTTCTCACTGGGACTTATTTTATTTTCGATTTTTTTTTATAAATTTCTTTTGCAAACAAATTGACTTTATGCACTTAATTAAAAATAATAATTCTAGTTTTCTTCTATTCGACATTTTCTTCACATATATTTTAATAAAATAATTTACGTTTGTATTTATTTACATAGTTTGCTAGCGGTGCTGCCACTTTGTACAACTGTTTGCATTTTTATATTATATGGCAGCTTTGTTTTTTCGGACAAATTTTCTTAAATGGGTGAATCGTTCTGCAGAAAACTCTCAGTAAAAAATGTTATTCTCCGGAAAAAATTTTGTTCAGAACAAATGGGTGAATTCACCTTAATCCTAAGTATATAAATAAAATGATGTCCGTTGCTAAACGCATTAGGATAACGACTGGGTCGACTTCTTTTATTCTTCAAATGTTTAAAATATTTCGAGAAAGGTTTTTAATGGAAAACAAATTGCAAAAGTTTTCCCAAAAATTTTAAAAATATGGAATTTAACAACAAAACGACTCATATTAAAACTTGCTTAGCGTAAGAACTTATTTTCAGGAATTTTCTTAGATACACAATACAATTTCTCATTGCGAAATTTGCTAGAAGCCATTTAAATACAAAACTTTTAAATACTTTCAGAGCAACGCCAAAGCATTTCATTAAGCAGGTGATGGCTTATAGATTTCCATAGATTTTTAAATTTTAAATTAACGTATGACATAATAATAAAACCGATTTTTAGTCCTTAAAATAACCGAACGACTTCTGTCAGCCCATATTATTGATGGGTTATTTAGGTTATTAAAACCAAGTACTTATTTTTTGCTATAAAAGTAAGAACTTATTTAAGTCCCTATTTATAAGCGATCGTAATAAGTACTTATTAAGGTACCTATTTGTAAGGGAGCGTGGTAAATACTTGCCTCCAATGACATCGCCGTGTTAAAATAATGGGTTTAGATGACAAATTGTAAGTAGTGAATCTGTTTTTTAGTAAATTCAACTCATTATTTTGTAATGAGAGTTTTTGCAGAGCAGTTAGCTTTGCTGCCAAAAAAATAAAAGCTTAAGTATTTGATCCTTTTAGCGGCTTTGTAGGGAAATTACTTAATGTAAATATACATATATGTTAATTATAAAAGTGATCTTAGTCACTTAAAACTAATTTAGTTCAATGTGATTTTTATGATATTGTCAAAAATGAATTATATGTATGTATATGAATGGTTGTTATTTCAATGTTAAATGGAATTTGTTTTGTGTTAATTATGAAATTGGTCTAAGTCAAAAATTTTCAAAAAATTATTTTTTTTTTGTTAGTAAAAATTTGTCGATACAGTAATAATAACGACTGTAATAAGCGTTTTTTGTAAACTTAAAAAAAATTATTTTTTTTTATTATTATTATTTTAGTTCAATTTTGATTGTGCATTGATGCAGTTTAGTTCTTTCCATGTAATGTTTGCAAAATGTTCAATAGTATCACGGAAAATAATAAATATGGATTCCAAATATTATAAATCAAAAATTTATTTCATTTTGCTCCAATTATCAAAACGATACTATAAATTATATAAAAAATAATAGTTTTTGATTTAAAAAAAAAATAATGAAAAGAAAACTAGTATTAAAAAAATAATTCAAATTCTTAAATTTTTTGAAAATGTTTAATTCAATCACGACTCTAATGAAAATTTTGGAATTATTTTTTTTAATATTACACTTTTTTTATAGCATTAAAAAAAATTTTTTTTTGCGGATCTTTATCAGTAAATCTAGTATCCATTGGATGAGATTCCTGAAAATGTTAAATATTTTAAAAAACTGTCTTATATGAATTACCCATTTTATATATTTCACCTTTCAATAAGAGGACGAAAAATATATGGAAATATTGGATTATATCCAATGTGGTAAAAGCCTTAAATTAATAATAAAAATGGATTGCTTTCATTTATAATTAATAAATGTTTATAAATTACTCTACCTAAATTAATGTTTTTTTCCTCTTAGACTATACAGTTAGTTTTGAAAGTGGTCTAAGTCAGTTCAACCACTGAAAACAATATTTTTATATGAGATACAAACAAAATTGCACATTCATAAAAAGCTTTCATTAAATGAGATTAATTAAAATCAAAATTTTATTGTTGCCCAAAATAAAAATATTTTTTTAGATGTTCAAACTTAAAACATTAAATATCTTGAAACAAAAAATATATGACTTAAACGACTTTCATATTAAATCTCTTATTTTTCGATGTACAAGTTTTTCTAGAGAACTACTACAGCTAGTTAATATATATATGGGATTTGCTCATGTTTAAAATTTTTTAAAATATACAAATTACATAATTTGCTCATTAGTTAGAAGCATACTGAAACAAATGCTTGGTAATCAACATACAATTCTTGAAATATCGGTTTTTTAGGCACTAGTCGCAATTATAGAGCTATTGCTACAAAAAATAGTTATGCTTTAGTATTTTTAAATATGTTTATTATTAATATTATAATTATAAAATAAAAAAAAATCAAAACTGTTAAAGCCAGATTTATCTGAAATCTTTTCATTTTAGTTATGTATTTGTTACATACAAAAAAATGACTCATACAAAACCCTAATAACAAATATGTTGTGTAAAAAAAATTTCATAGCACATTTTATTAGATAAACAACCGAATGTAACAGGTTAACTGGACCAGAACCACAATTAAAAAGCCAACACAAAACAATGTTTCATATAACAATGAAAAAAAAAAACAAAAAATATTTAACATTCAACAAGTCAAGTTAGTGATGAACGACGCAACAAACAATTCAAATTCCTACCAACAGATTCTCCTCTCTCGCACTCACTCTTTGCATTAGACCCAATGTTCATTGACCCCTACTTTCCACCCTCGTTTATATAAAAATTTATTATTGTTAATAGAAAATATGTATTTTTATTACATCAAATCAAATACATACGTACACATGCATACGCATGTACGCACATACATACATATATACATATAAATAGAGTGATTCAAAATAGTTTTTTGAGCGCTAAATTTTAACGCACAATTTATATCTTGCTATATCTAGAATTAATACTAATGACTTTGGATGAAAAATCTTTACAAATTTTAAGTCTTTAATGACATGGGAATTTATGTATGTACGTATGCATATATGTACATCAAAAAGAACAAATAAAACTAGAAAACACATTTTTTGTCATATTTAAAGACAAAATACAAATGTAAGGGGTACAAAAAAAAACAGTCATAGAAATATATAAAATTTCTTTTTGTTATTGGTCACAAGAAGAAAGGCCCTAACTCAAATAATTGTAACTTTACAGGAGAAGGCAAAAAAGTAATGGCAACTGTATTATCATAATGTAACTGCTTTTGCAAAAATTTCTTGTAAAACTGTTATTTTAATACTATCGCATTTAATTTTTGTGTCGAGGCACACACATAAAAATATTGAAATCACAGAAAAACTCAATTTCGCAAAAACATGAGATAGGGCCTTTCTTCTTATAACTTTACTTATGAAGTTCACTTATGGAAAAACAATTTTACAAAATTAGAAAACATTATTTGTTGTAGCACCAAGTAACAATCATTATTGAGACGCTTACATTTAATTTTCTAATTTAAGGTACGTTGAGTTTTATTTGAAATATATTTTGGTTTGTTAATCAATTTTGAATCACTCTAATATGTGTACATATGCACGTACATACATACATATACACATATTGATCGTATACTTAGAATTGAGGGTATCTGTACGCATCAATAAAACTAATAATCTAAACAAAGTAATATATTTGTTGCAGTATGTTTTGTTAACCTTTTCTAACAAAGAATCGACTCGCGCATATTGAGTATGTATGGACGGCACATTTCTTATATTATTTAAAAGCAACGCATGCGCATTGACTCGATACATTTAAAAATAAACATACAAAATAAATGGTTTATTAGTCAAAATAAACAAATGCATGTATGTTAATGAAACGCAGATCGAGAGAGGAAGGAAATAGGATACTAACATTTTTAATATAGTTTCTAATACTTACTTAATATTGGTCAACTAAAATTTGATTTCAAATATGGTATGTATGTAAATACTATGATCTAGCTTGAACTATCGATTGTCACGATGACTGTTTGTGCTGTTAATATTGTCGGAAAAAATCGTAAAATATATATATAAAAGTTCTAAATAATATTTTGTAGGCAGCAGAAAATATTTTTTTTAAATAAAATTCCGTTTTCAAATTTAACTTTGAATTTTCGAAAATTGTAAACACATGAAATTTTTAATACTTATGCACTTGTATAATCTTATCTTAATGTGTATTTAATTTCCGTTAAAGTTCAAATGTTTAAAATTGGAATTTTTAAATTATTTCAATGTTTGAAAAAAAAATCAAATTAATTATAGCGACAACTTAATTTAAATTATAAAGGGTCCGCCATCTAACGTTTTTTTTCAACTAGTGCTTATTTCGTGAATGGTAACGCTTAGCTCACGTCTGATTTGACAGATAATTAGTTTTATCCTTCCGCTGAACGAATATGATTGTGTATACGCTTGAACAACGCTGGGAAATATTGCGACATTACTTTGGCCGATTTTGACAAAAAAATCATCTTTTCCGATGAAGCTCATTTTGATTTTGGCGGGTATGTAAAGAAGCAAAATTGTCGCATTTGGGGCACAGAAAACCCGCACGCATACATTGAAAAGCCGATACACCCAAAACGAGTCACTGTTTGGTGCGGATTTTGGTCCAGAGGCATAATTGGGCCATTTTTCTTCGAAAATGAGCAAGGAGTGGCCGTAGTCAATGGCGATCGTTATCGGGCCATGTTGAACGAATTTTTGTTCACAAAAATTGAAGAGGAGGATATTGGCAACATTTGGTTTCCACAGGACGGTGCTACGTGCCACACAGCCGAAGCTACACTTTTTTATAGCATTTAAAAAAAATAAGTTAATTGGCAAACCCTTTATAAATAGAAACTTGATTAGAGATTTTAGAGTTTAAAAAAGCATTAGAACTTCTGGATTCTAGATCGCAGAAAAAAATTATTTTCGAAGCCATCTTTAATGCTAAATTTTAACATAGTTGTATTCTACTAGTCAAGCCCTTTGTTTTAATACCCATATCGCTCCACTCTCTTGTCCAGAAGCTGAAAAATTGATTTTTGTTTGTAGGTTTTAGGAAAAACATGGAAGCTTTTGTATTTTTGTTCTTATATCTCAGTAGTGCAGTTCTAACCGATTTATCAGGTTTTCTCAGAACCAATTTTTGCGCCTTTTGAGGATTGTATTTTGGTTCCTTTAGCGTGTTCAAAAATGAATTAGAAACCTAAGTTATACATATATATATAAGGTTATAATAATGGGTCGTTTATCGATGGCTTTAATCCATAATCGGCACGTAAGTCTACAGAGTAACATGAAACAACTACATCTCAGGTAAATATTAAGGAATTCAAAAAAAGATTTGGTTAATACTAGTATTTAAAAATTAATAATAAAAAAATTAAAAAAATGGGTTAAACCATCTCAATATAACATAAAAAAAAATATACTTTTTTAAATCACTTTTTTTTATTTTTTAAGGGATGACAGATGTTGTCAAATAAGCCTTCAATAAACCTAAAATATTTTTTATGAATACGGCCCTAAATTTTTTTAGGTACACAGAACTAAAAAAGTTTTGAAAATCATAAAAATGTACAAACTTAATTGTCATTTGCCGGAAAAGTATTACAGGTACGCAGTTATGCAGGGTCGCATTTGAAAAATTATCAAAATGCTTTTGATTTGATATACATATACATATGTACATACATATATAATTTTTTTAAATATTCAAAGATAAATTTTGTAACCTATAAGACTTTAAAAATTAAAAAAATATACATGTTAACAGACAGTTTCCTTCTCTAAAGTTGTGAAAAATTATAAAGTGAAATAGTTTTTGGATCCAGAAAATTTAAATCAGAAATCACGTACCTATAATACTTTTTCTTAATTTTATGATGTATGTATCACACTCGTCATCATCACCCCTCGGTTGATTTGACATGCAAGTTCTACAATTCTTCAACAATTTATTTTAGAGTTCTCAAAAAATAATTTCTCTCAGATTTCTCCCATACATGAAGTATGAAGATGTAATAAATTTTAAAAAATCTGCTCATTAAATAAACATTTATTCATTCCAAATTTCAGAAGGTCAAGCATACTACCTTTTTTGATTGTTGTATAAACATACATATTCGTATAAACTCTAATGCATTAAAAGTAGCATATGGCTACTTAAATATACGTCATACAAAATTCACACAAGAAAGACAATGAATTTTACTTTACATCTCTTTCTTTATTACTAAAAAAAACAGTATCTGGTGATAGATATTTATATCAATTTAAATCATATGGAGTAAACATTTACCTGTTTTTAATAGCAAATAACTCTTTTGAATTTTATCATTAGGTTTTATAAGTACCTTTAGTACACGTATCAAACCAATATCTCGATATGTTACAAGCATAATTATGGCCTCAATATGCCACCATGTATTCGGTAGTGAGTGCAAAAATATTAAGATGTTACTACGGTAAGAACATGAAGTTCAATAACTTTACCGTAATCGAACCGCAATTAATCCGAAATAGGTACAAAATGGAATTGTACATGTGTGTGTATGTATGCATGCATACCTTTACAAATTTTTTATTTAAAAATACCAATAAATAAAGAAACTATGATGAGCAAAAAAAATTCTATACCTATTTTGATTTGTTATAAGTATGTATTCTGAATAGCATTCTGTTTTATGTGTCATTTTGTAAGCGATATCAGAAAAACAAGAAACACTTTTATTAAAATATTGCATTTAAACATGCAAAAAATAACGAATTTTTAAGCCTTTTTTATGATCACCATGAAATTGCAAGTCAAATTTAATGCGTGACGTCATGGTACAGTCAAACGAAATAAAACAAAAATAAAAACAAATGTTTTACATTTAAAGAGAGAGTATGGAAAAATAAACAGAGTAAAAGAGAATGAATTTATTAACATACTTCTGTACATTCAACAGAGTTGATGTAGAATAGTTTAATGTTAAGCAATACATTATGGTTTTGTATACAACCAATGGGGCAAACAAAAATCCTAAAGATATCCAGAATTCAATGGTAGTTGTTAAAATACAGTTGGTGAAGATTGTTTGTTGTCAAACGGAAAGCGGTAAACGTGATTAAACAAACGTCTTAAAGAAAGGTGTACAAATTCAACAGCGGATGTGTTTTGTTTAATAATATACAAAAAAAAAATAAACTAAATAAACTCTTGTAACAAAAAGTGTGTTAAAAAGTAAATAAAAAAAAAAATACAAATATGGTAGAAGAAGTACCTGCTAGGGGTAGCATATTAGGCAGTAAGTATAAAACAATAACAAAAAATTTAAAACATTTTTCTAAATAAAAAAACAACAAAATAACGGTTGTTAAATGTGCGTAAATGTTTATAACTAAAAAAAGAAATTTAAACGGAAAAAGGTGTGTGTTCTAACTAAAAAAAATTGCACGCATACGACCTACGCTATTTTTAAAGGTCAATACTACATACTTATGCACATAATGTCTCATAAAACCATCTTAATCCTGTAGGACTTGTTTAACAAAAATTAAAATAAAATGAACTAGAAGAAAAGTAAAGAGAAAGTTGCTTCATTTTTAAAACCGGTATGTGTCTGGTAAATACGTTTTTTTTTTTTAAAGATTTTTCATTTATAATTTTTCGTCACTGTTTCAAAAAGAAACATATTGAAATTCCAAATAGAAACAAAACAAAAATCATTTCAAATATTTATATGTATGTACATATATGCAGGAATTTCCCACAATTGTGTGGTAAATAATATAAAGGTCGTTTGGAAGTCAATGACTGAAGTATAAATAAAGAAAAAAAAAAATATTATTATAAAATTGCAGCAAAAATATTTATTCTTTATTTAAACAAAAAAATTTGAATTTGTTCACTTCTTTTTTTAATTTTGTTTATCTATTATTAGATTATTTTTGAGTGTTTAAAAAATAAACAATTTTTTTAATAAATTTACATATTAAATTTGTTAAGGAATCTAAAATGTGAAAATGAAGATATTTATAATTTATAGACTGAACACTATTTGTGTACATGACTGTTATCTTATAATTATAATAAAAACAAACAGCAGCAAAAATTCAAATGAAAAACCATTTCATGATATGTATGTACATATGTATATCATGCAATTTTTGTGAGGTTTATTGTGTTAACCTTTTTTTTTAGCGACATAAAACCACAAAATATTAATTTACAATATGCCGCTATAAATAAAATTTGAATGTTACACATACTCCAAACAAAAACCAGCCAACATTCAACACCCACCACAACTTCCAAGTAAATTTGTAACCAAAAATAGGTTATTCTCTATAAAATATTAACCGCATATAATTCAATACACATTGATGAATTTATAAATAAAAGGTCAACATAAAATTTGTTTAATACTTTTAATAAAATATGTTCTTTATGCAAAAAATGTTATCAATATTTAAATCAAAACAAAAATTGTTGTTGTTGTTGTTGGTAAATTTCATTCTAACTCGTTGTGGTAATTAAATATGAAAAAGGCTACATAATTGTTACCGAATTCAATAACTTTAATAACTGGGAGTTGAAAAGATGATTTTTAAAATTTAAAAAACATAAACTCAAGCCTAAATAAATTAGAAACATGAATCTAAGAACAAATAAAAACATGTGTTGTACATGTCAGAGAACGACGTATTCATAAATGATCCTTAATAATTTATGTTTCAAAATATTCCTATTCAGTAATTTGAGCAAAAAAAAAAAACCTGTTACGTCTCCAGTTGGCTGAACAAATTTAGTTTTTTCTGCTCACATCGTCAATTGTATATAAAGAAATGTTGGTTGTGGTTTTTGAATCTAGCTTTCTTAATCTTTCTCTCTCTCTCTTTCTTTGTATTTTTCCTCTCTGACTTTCCCAGTAGTATTTTTTTATTGTGTTGAATTTATGATTTTTTTTACCAAATGTCTGAGCAAGGAAAAATACACAATTTTTTTTATTGAATTAAACAGACAAGAATTCAATTGAGCAGCTTCATTATTTAAAAAAATCCTTGTTGTGTATTTACTTACTCTAAGGACACACGTTTAAGTTTTCTCTTTTAAGTTTATCATAAATATTGCTTATAAAATTCACTCGAATTGATAGCTGTGACTTGACTTGTTAGTCAATTTTATTTCGTAAGATGTCGTCGCCGGACATCCCTTTTTGTAGCTTATTTTGCTTCTTAAAAGTTATTGAGTTCTCCTAGATTAATAAAACTTGGCAGAAATATGTGTTAAAGTCATAGGCTGGTAAAGCTTGAAAATAAGATATCGAAATCGGATCAAGGGGAAAAGAGTTTTTCTTAGAAAAACTAATCCCACCTCTGAAAAAATCTACTTTTTAAACTTAAAAAAAAGAAATTCTAAAAACTATTATAAGCAGCTGTTTATATAGTCTTTCACAGAAAAAAGAAATCAATTAAAATCTATTGTACACCTCTCAAAACCGTAAAAAGTACCCTTGCAATTTACTCAACTTTCTTAGCTTTAACAGTGTCCCAAAACGACAAATCTCAAGCAAAAGTCTTGAAATTCACTAAACGATGCAAAATTTTGTTGTCTGTCGAGCTGCGTACTTAAATTTTTTACATTTCTAAAATTTCACTTTTGACCAAATATCCGGCTAGATTGGCAAAATACCCATATATGCGTTATCAAGGAGGAAACTTAAAATGCTTGCTTCACTCAAAGTGCTTAATTTACTTATTTATATTTACTAAATTAATTCATTTATTGTCACTGAATTGTGGTACAACGAAACGACTTAATTATATTAATTTATTTATTTTTGTAAATATGCGAAAACGAAAATGTATGAAAAGGAACTGTAAACAGCTGGCTTACATGACCATTAAGTTGACTCACGACTTGAATGAAAAAAATATAATCAAGACGGTTTCAAGTTCGAAAAGTGAGAGTGTGTTAGTAAAAAAGTTTGAGTGTATTGAAAGGCAAAACTGTAACGTGTAGCCCTAAGTTAATGAGGTTTCTGGATTACTTAAGCATTGCCAGTCTCTGGTAAATATGCATGTAAATAGTTTCTACTTTTTACGCTGAAACCAACTACTTATGTATGTATAAAGATACATATGAACATTAGAACGTACCTTGCAAGAATCAAAAAAAAATGCGCCCTACACCTTTGAATATTAAGTATTTTTATTTAAATATTAGAGCATATTTATTCATCGGTAGCTTTGATTTGTCAAAGTCAATAGATAAAAAACTAATTTCTCTTTTCTCTCATTTCTTTCATATGTCAAACTTGTATAAAAAAAATTCTCTCCTTACTGAGATTACCTGATGAATAAATATGCCTTGGTGAAATATATTTAGACATTTACAGTTGGATTTTAAAGTGTGATTTTATCTCGAAACTCGTTCTAGTAATTACCTACAAGAGTTTAGTTCGTAAAATTAAAGCTGGCAAAAATGTATTAAGCTTTTGCTAAGAGAGAGTATTACAATAACCCTGATAACGTTTTTTATTCCTTTTGATTATCAAACGTAGGAGTTGCCTTTTTTTAGGTAAATGGCCTGCTTAGATCAAAACATTAGTCATCTCAAAACAAAAAATCGATGTATCAAATATTGATGTAGTAAATATTAAAGTTTGACAAAGAAACTTTTTTAGCGTTTAAGGTGTATGGAAAACAGTTTTTCCAATACCGTCTAATACATATATTTACAAATCTTAATTAAAGTCGGTTATTATATTATACTAGCTAACCCGGGGAACTTCGTACCGCCCTATAATCAAGAAATATCTGTTACCTTTTTATCTGAATTAAGTTAATTTCTTTATTAAGTATTGCTGTTGGTATATTAATAAATCAAAAAAAAAATTATTATTCTAATGCTTTATGATACACAATATTCTTAGTTTTATTTTCTGGCGTGTATATAAATAGTGTTGTTGGTATTTCGACACGGGAACAGGCGACATATAACTGGCCATGTGAAAAACATGAATTTTCAAGATTAATGCGTATTTTTTTGTAAAAGTATCAAAATGGTCTACCAAAAGTTTCTAACACTATTAATTTGACTAACCTTGTTGAACAAACACTTCAGAAAAAAACACACAGTACAAATTATCCTGTAGAAAACAATGTAAAAAGTACACTAAGAAATGGTAAATGAATTATGTAGGTATTTTGTTATTATAACTCCGACCGATATATTTGCAAAGAGCATGTAAACTACGTTTCATTGTTTTAATGTCAACTACGTGAATATTACTGCCAGTGACACATTATTATTTTTGTTATTTTCTTACATAAGAACCTTCTCCTAATAATAACAAATACAACAACAACAAAAATTAGTGAAATCGGTCCAGCCATTCACGCGTGATGCCGTGACCAAGGGGAAAAGGGATTCATTTTTATATATATATAGATTATACATTATTTATATTGAATTGTAATTTCGAAAATAGCCATTATTCAATCAAGGTTATTTTCGGATATAAGTTTAATATGTATGTCAGTTAGGATAAATAATAAAACGATCATCTTGTATTAAATTTTTGTTCCGTTACCAAATAGGTTTTGTGAGTGCTTAGGTGATTCTCAGAAGTAGGCCAACACCAATAAAATTCTAGATTCAGTAGACATTTGGTCAGGTTAGAGGGGCATTTAAAAAAAGAAAATTTCAATTTTAGTTTGATTAGGTTCTTGGTACTTTAAAGAAGAATTAGAGGAAAACACTATCTGGAAATGTCTATATCCTTTCAAAAATATATACTCCAAGTTTTAAAATTTTTCATAATTTTTTACCAGTTTTATAAAGCTTTTTAGTCTAAAATGCTACCGACGTATAACGACTTTTAACTTATAAATATAATGACAATTTAAATTATTTTTTATTATCTCACTATATTTTACACTAAATGAAAGCATTTTTAAATTGTGGCTTTAATTTTATTTACATTAGATAACATGTTTAATCCGCTAAGAAGCATATATCTCTTAAACTTTAAATTAATTAAATCATTTTAAATCTTCACTTATACTATTTCCTTTTTTTTTTCTTTCATCATCATCATCAAAATCACCTGATTTGCATGAAGTTGCTAAATGCAATAAATTTAAGGTTTGCTACAAAAAGTAGTTCAAACGAAACACCCCTATTAATTTTTAAATTTCCTAAAAGTGTGTATAAAAAGTATTTCAGACAATACACTATTAAATATTATTTTTGTTTTTTTATTGGTTTTTATTTAAAAAAAAGAAATTAAAGTAATATAATGTAATATTATCAATTGAAAATTAAAAATAACGTCATGTCTGTATTTGAAAATCTTACAAATCAAACATGTATTAGTTTACAACCTGATGTAATATTTGAAGTAATTACTTATAATGTATTGTCAGTCTTATTGGCCATTTTAATAAAACTGTGCACATTTGACAGCAGGATATTGTCATAGCCTAACCCTATTATAACAAAACCTCACCTTAAATGTAGTCTTTGTTGATGTTGATTTGCTAACCCTTCCACTTAATTTTACAGAATGTCTACCAGCACGCTATATTTTGGCCATTTTGGGTTCAATAGGCATGGCTATTATTTATGGCTTGAAAGTAAATCTTAGTGTTGCCATGGTGGCCATGTTAAATCATACAGCAGTTGGTCATGGATCACATAGTGCAGATCACAGTGGAAATGCTAGCTCTGCATCGTTGGAATATGAAGTTTGTGAAGCGCCCGGTGGTAATACAAATGCCACAGCAAAAGTAGAGGCAAGTGAAGTTGTTTTTTTTTATATTATTGGCACAATGTACAGATACGCAAATTTCTGTCACTGTCTTCGCATAACGGAATAACATCATAATATGGCAATATCTTAGTTTAGTTAGTTGAGAAAAAAAAAGATGATGTAAACACAATACGCATAAGCGTAATAAGCATGTGGTACCATCTGTCGGATAAAAGTGTAAATGCAAAATA